>JAVIAB010000125.1:5827533-6122533 GCA_032433765.1 Megaustenia siamemsis | reverse complement strand
GTGTTTATAAGTGTGTGAGTGTGGGGAGTGAGTAAGAAAGTGGGTGAGTGCGTGATTGAGTGAATGGGTGAGTGCGTGATTGAGTGAGTGGGTGAGTGCGTGATTGAGTGAGTGGGTGAGTGCGTGATTGAGTGAGTGGGTGAGTGCGTGATTGAGTGGGTGAGTGCGTGATTGAGTGAGTAGGTGAGTGAATGCGCGTATGAGTGATTGGGTGGTGAGTGAGTAATTAGGTGAGTGAGTAAGTGGTTGCGTGAATGAATGAGGGGGTGAGTGACTGAATGTGTGAGTAAATGTGTGGGGGAATGTCTAAGTGGTTGAGTGAATGAGTGGGTGGGTGAGTGGGTGAGTGACTGAGTGAGGGAGTAAAAAACGGAAGGAATATTCAATAAAATAGATCAGTTGTGTTTCATTTCATCTTCTATGTTTGCCATTTTTGGCATTTCATTTCCTACGATTCAATCTTTGCAGCAGCAATAGCAGAAGTAAGAAAGAGGTTTCTTTTATTAATTCTAAAATGTAAAGGAACAAATGATTAGTGGAGACGGGAGTGAATAGAATGTATGGATGTCTCAAGAATTCTGAATCCCCAATCTTTTACGGGGTTGGAGATGCAATAGTTAAGGGCAGTGTGAGAAGTGACAATTCTGAATAGACGAGCTGAATCCACGGGTAGAAAACGCTCTCACAAAGATGTACGTTATTGGGCCAAAGGGGCAAGGTTCTAATGGATGCTCGATCAATAATCAAGCTAGTTGATCGGGTCTTCAATCATGCGGTAGCGCCATTTGTGTTATGAAGCACAGTCTTTCAAATAGTTGTTCAATTGAATTCTTCAAGTTACCTAGCTCACAACATATATAAATGCCTGGATTGTTGAGTTAAAGATGGGAAAATAAACGACGAGTACAAATTAATTGGTTCATTGCCTTCATATCTTGTGGTGTATCATCATTATCATGTCTCATACTGGTTGACATAGGCAATCATGTCTCTTCATAATTATCTGTGCAACTTATCAATTCTGTTGTTGACTGGTTACCATCCATGACATCAAACTATCACGTATCTTCTATCTTTGATATCAGCAGTATCTGTTTTCCTGTATTTAGCAAGTTGTAACCAAATATTCCAAATTTCATTTTCTTACGATGTGCCTCAAAAATGTCGATTACTATTTTTTTATAAATGTTTTCTAGAAACTCTCTCCTTGTGTTGGTCTCTTTACGAATTTCCTCTTCATTCTCTTTATCTGTCCAGAGAAATCTTAATATTCTTCTGAGAAATGCCATCTCTTTGTCCTCTTATCGTTCTTTCATATATTTTCCTAATGTTCACATTCGCTTCTATAGGTCAGTGTTAGCTCTATATAGAACCGAAGAACTGTTCTTTCTCATTGCTATTGACAATGACTTGTTCCACAAGATGTTGCGATGTATAGACGATGTACAACACATGATTCACTTGTAGCATTCAATGTTACAGAACATATATTTTGTTTACATATACTTGCTGATGTTCTTTAATATCATTCGTTGTCATGAATCGTACTTTGCAATACTTGTATTGGGAACATTGGCTATTTAAAAGGAGAGGGGGGGGGGGGTCTCTCGAAGATCGTCACTTGAATTAGGCTGTTAATTTTACGATTCGGTAACGAATAATAAATGCTTGTAACCAGCGAGCTAGACAATCTTCGGAATGTTTACATTATGCCATACAAAAATGAAAAAAAATAAAACATAATTGAGACTGTCAGGAATGCATCTACATAAAAGTGGTCTTCTAGTTAAACATACTACTCTTCATTTCATAACCTTTTGCTAGAGGTCACACAGTTAACGATCGTTCAAATTGTGACTTTTACTCTTAGCAACATTGGGACGTCACTATTATTTTTTTTTTCTCGTCCCCCCCCCCCCCCAAGCTTTCGCCTCAGGCGAGGTCCCTGGAGGCATGGACCTGCAGTTGACCAGTTAATTCGTTTTACCCTTGCAGTCGCGTGCACAGGGATCCCTCACCGCACAAACAGATGACTCCGTCTTTAGAAGTACTCATATTTGTTTCCGTCCATGAGTAATTGACGTTTTAAGCCGAATCTTGCTGCTGAGACCAGGGGTGGTTGCCGCAGAGAGAAATCATAAATAAAAATCCCAACTGGTGCAACCGAGATTTGAACTCACAACCTCTCTCTCGAGACCGTTGTCTTGCCTGGAGACCAACCAGTCCCCCGACGTCAGTAATGAAATCAGATTATCAGCCTTGCAGCACTATAGAAAGCCAGCGTTGCTTTACAGGCTTACTGAATAGTTCATACAAACACCAACAACCCTGAGAATAGAGGTCTGTATTTTTCTTGATATAAACAACATAAATCAAACATATGTAATCACAAAAGAGCGAGAGAAAAATGAACACTCATTTGGAGAAAAGTACATTCATTTTTATATGTATAAAATTAAACTCTCTTTAATTAATTTTTTTATGTTTATTCCCTCTTCAGTGAAATATTATCTGGATTACGGACAAATCCAAACATTGTTTGTCGTCACAAAAAACGGCTAATCATTTTCCCTTCTCAGATTTACCAGAAAAATAAATTTTAAAATGATCTTTATAATGTCTCATATTTCTTTAATTATTCATGTTATCTGCGCAAAGTGTGCTAGAATTAGAAATGTCAAGATGGGAGACACGGAGATGCTGTTGTCGTGGAATTATGAACCTAATAATCTCAAATTGTTGCCTTTCTGCTGTTCAAGATTAAGATGTTAAATTTTGATCTCTCACTGCTGCCGGCGAGGTGTTGTCCGTTCCATGTTGTTGTCAATCCAGGACTTTCTCTGTCTGTTGTTTCTCATTCGCCCTCTCATACATTTCTTCTGTCGTCATCCCAGTTCCTTCCCGTCGTCTCTATAGTTTCTTCCGTCAACTTATCACAGTTTCTTCCCGTCGTCTCTATAGTTTCTTCCGTCAACTTATCACAGTTTCTTCCCGTCGTCTCTATAGTTTATTCCGTCAACTTATCACAGTTTCTTCCCGTCGTCTCTATAGTTTCTTCCGTCAACTTATCACAGTTTCTTCCCGTCGTCTCTATAGTTTCTTCCGTCAACTTATCACAGTTTCTTCCCGTCGTCTCTATAGTTTCTTCCGTCAACTTATCACAGTTTCTTCCCGTCGTCTCTATAGTTTCTTCCGTCAACTTATCCCAGTTTCTTCCCGTCATCTCTATAGTTTCTTCCGTCAACTTATCACAGTTTCTTCCCGTCATCTCTATAGTTTCTTCCGTCAACTTATCACAGTTTCTTCCCGTCATCTCTATAGTTTCTTCCGTCAACTTATCACAGTTTCTTCCCGTCGTCTCTATAGTTTCTTCCGTCAACTTCTCCCAGTTCCTTCCCGTCATCTCTATAGTTTCTTCCGTCAACTTATCACAGTTTCTTCCCGTCGTCTCTATAGTTTCTTCCGTCAACTTATCACAGTTTCTTCCCGACGTTTCATAGTTTCTCTCATCGAAATCTCACAGTTTCTTCCCGTTGTCTCAATAGTTTCTCTCGTTAACTTTTCCCAGTTTATTACCAACGTTTCATAGTTTCTTTCATCGCAATCTTATAGTTTTCTCCTGTCGCCCACTCACAATTTCCTTCCAATGACCGCCAACACTATCTTACGTTGCATTTAAAAGTTTTTTTTTTCTCGTTCCATCATAGTTTCCCTCTGTCGCCCTGTCATAGTTTCTTCTCTGTCGTCATATCAAACTTTCTTCTCTGTCGTCATATCTTAGCCCCCCCCCTGCCGCCCTATCTTAGCCCCCCCCCCCCTGTCGCCCTATCATAGTTTCTTCTCTGTCGTCAAATCACAGTTTCCTCTCTGTCGTCATGTCTTAGTAGCTCCCCCCCCCCCTCCCTGTCGCCCTATCATAGTTTCTTCTCTGTCGTCAAATCACAGTTTCCTCTCTGTCATCATATAATAGTTTCCTCACTGTCGTCATATCTTAGTCGCCCCCCCCCGTGTCGCCCCAACATAGTTTCCTCTCTATCGACATATCTTAGCCCCCCCCCCGTCTCCCTATCATAGTTTCCCCTCTGTTGTCATAGCATAGCTTCCTCTCTGTCGTCATATCATAGTTTCCTCTCTGTCGTCATATATTAGGCCCCACGTGTCGCCCTATCATAGTTTCCTCTCTGTCGTCATATCTTAGTTTCCCCCCCCCCTGTCGCCCTATCATAGTTTCCTCTCTGTCGTCATATCTTAGGGCCACCTGTCACCGTATCATAGTTTCCTCTCTGTTGTTCTGTCATAGTTTCTCCTTGTCGATCTATCATAGTTTCCCTTTGTCTACCTATCATAATTTCCTCCTCTCGCCATATAAAAGCGACCATCTTTCGTCCTATCAAATTTTCCCCACGTCGTTCTAACGCAGTTTCCCCCACTCGCCCAGCTATAGTTTCCCTGTGTCGTCCTATCACATTTTCCCCTATCGCCCTATCATAGTTTCCCTGTGTCTTCCTATCACATTTTCCCCCTATCGCCTTATCATAGTTTCCCTTTGCAGCCCTTATATAGTTTACCCATATCGCCCTATCATAATTCTCCCCGTTACCCTATCATAGTTTCACTATGTTACCCTATCATAGTTAGACTGTTACCCTATCACAGTTACCCTCTGTTGGTCTATCACAGTTTTCCCCTACCGTCGAATAATGATTTCCCTGTTACCGTATTAACATTTCACCCTGTCGTTATATCATAGTTTCCCCCTGTGGTCCTGTCATAATTTCCTCTTGCGGTCCTATCATCTCCTCCTGTCGTCCTATCATAGTTTCCCCCTGTGGTCCTGTCATAATTTCCTCTTGCGGTCCTATCATCATCTCCTGTCGTCCAATCATAGTTTACTCCTGTGGTCCTGTCATAATTTCCTCTTGCGGTCCTATCATTATCTCCTCCTGTCGTCCAATCATAGCTTCCCCCTGGTGTCCTGTCATAATTTCCTCTTGCGGTCCTATCATTATCTCCTCCTGTCGTCCAATCATAGCTTCCCCTGTGGTCCTGTCATAATTTCTTCTTGCGGTCCTATCATTATCTCCTCCTGTCGTCCTATCATAGTTTCCCCCTGTGGTCCTGTCATAATTTCCTCTTGCGGTCCTATCATTATCTCCTCCTGTCGTCCTATCATAGTTTCCCCCTGTGGTCCTGTCATAATTTCCTCTTGCGGTCCTATCATTATCTCCTCCTGTCGTCCTATCATAGTTTCTCCCTGTGGTATTGTCATAATTTCCTCTTGCGGTCCTATCATTATCTCCTCCTGTCGTCCTATCATAGTTTCTCCCTGTGGTCCTGTCATAATTTCCTCTTGCGGTCCTATCATTATCTCCTCCTGTCGTCCTATCATTGTTTCCACCTTTTGTCAGGACTTTATTCCCAAAGCGTTAATTCATTATCTCCCGTCGCCCCCTCTCAGTTTATTGCCAAAATCCTGTAACATTATCTCCCGTCGCCTCCTCTCAGTTTATTGCCAAAATCCTGTAACATTATCTCCCGTCGCCTCCTCCCAGTTTATTGCCAAAATCCTGTAACATTATCACCCGTCGCCTCCTCTCAGTTTATTGCCAAAATCCTGTAACATTATCTCCCGTCGCCCCCTCCCAGTTTATTGCCAAAATCCTGTAACATTATCTCCCGTCGCCTCCTCTCAGTTTATTGCCAAAATCCTGTAACATTATCTCCCGTCGCCCCCTATCAGTTTATTGCCAAAATCCTGTAACATTATCTCCCGTCTCCCCCTCTCAGTTTATTGCCAAAATCCTGTAACATTATTTCCCGTCGCCTCCTCTCAGTTTATTGCCAAAATCCTGTAACATTATCTCCCGTCTCCCACTCTCAGTTTATTGCCAAAATCCTGTAACATTAACTCCCGTCGCCCACTCTCAGTTTATTGCCAAAATCCTGTAACATTATCTCCCGTCGCCTCCTCTCAGTTTATTGCCCAAATCCTGTAACATTATCTCCCGTCGCCTCCTCTCAGTTTATTGCCAAAATCCTGTAACATTATCTCCCGTCGCCCACTCTCAGTTTATTGCCAAAATCCTGTAACATTATCTCCCGTCGCCTCCTCCCAGTTTATTGCCAAAATCCTGTAACATTAACTCCCGTCGCCCCCTCCCAGTTTATTGCCAAAATCCTGTAACATTAACTCCCGTCGCCCCCTCCCAGTTTATTGCCAAAATCCTGTAACATTATCTCCCGTCGCCTCCTCTCAGTTTATTGCCAAAATCCTGTAACATTATCTCCCGTCGCCCCCTCCCAGTTTATTGCCAAAATCCTGTAACATTAAATCCCGTCGCCCCCTCCCAGTTTATTGCCAAAATCCTGTAACATTATCTCCCGTCGCCTCCTCTCAGTTTATTGCCAAAATCCTGAAACATTATCTCCCGTCGCCCCCTATCAGTTTATTGCCAAAATCCTGTAACATTATCTCCCGTCGCCCCCTCTCAGTTTATTGCCAAAATCCTGTAACATTATTTCCCGTCGCCCCCTCTCAGTTTATTGCCAAAATCCTGTAACATTAACTCCCGTCGCCCCCTCCCAGTTTATTGCCAAAATCCTGTATCATTAACTCCCGTCGCCCCCTCCCAGTTTATTGCCAAAATCCTGTAACATTATCTCCGTCGCCCCCTCTCAGTTTATTGCCAAAATCCTGTAACATTATCTCCCGTCGCTCTCCCACAGTTCTCTCCCGTCGTTAGTTTTTCTGATTACCAGACAGGTCGAACTTGCTCCGTCACCGCCTCCTCCCAGTTTATTGCCAAAATCCTGTAACATTATCTCCCGTCGCCTCCTCTCAGTTTATTGCCAAAATCCTGTAACATTATCTCTCGTCGCCTCCTCTCAGTTTATTGCCAAAATCATGTAACATTATCTCCCGTCGCCTCCTCTCAGTTTATTGCCAAATCCTGTAACATTATCTCCCGTCGCCCCCTCTCAGTTTATTGCCAAAATCCTGTAACTTTATCTCCCGTCGCCTCCTCTCAGTTTATTGCCAAAGTCCTGTAACATTATCTTCCGTCGCCTCCTCTCAGTTTATTGCCAAAATCCTGTAACATTATCTCCCGTCTCCCACTCTCAGTTTATTGCCAAAATCCTGTAACATTAACTCCCGTCGCCCACTCTCAGTTTATTGCCAAAATCCTGTAACATTATCTCCCGTCGCCCCCTCTCAGTTTATTGCCAAAATCCTGTAACATTATCTCCCGTCGCTCTCCCACAGTTCTCTCCCGTCGTTAGTTTTTCTGATTACCAGACAGGTCGAACTTGCTCCGTCACCGCACCGTCTCACCTGTCGTTTCTAGATAACAGCGGTAACTAAATCCTTACGTTTAACAAGTCCTATCGAATTCTTTCGTTAGTCTCTTCATTGGTTCTTGCCTCATTTATCACTACATCATTGTGTCCCGTTTCTGAAGTCATGGGAGTATGGAGCTTTACAAAAGAGGCCGCACTTCCAAGCCAGTCACCGCCAGGTGTCCCAGGGGTAAGAAATATATTTTCTCCCCAGTGAAAGGAAAAATAACGCGTGACCTTCACGGATTCGAACCCACATTTATCTGACTACGAGAAATTGCTTTTATCTGTTTGGCCACCATCGCACTTTCTCATTGTTTACATGGTCTAAATATGAGCTATTCATAATCTTTCGATAACAACTCAACTCAAAGGCTTGTATTTTTTGTTTTAAAATATACTGTGCAATCCATTTCTGACAATAGAAACAAGAAAAAGAGTTCTTAAATGTAATGTAGAGCCAGTTTTAACATATGGATTTGAATCATGGACAATAGGACAACAGACAAGAAAATCACTGGAGTCTGTAGAAATGTTGTTTTACAGAAGAATGTTGAGAATACCATGGACAGCTAAGAAGAATAATGAAAACGTTCTGAAAGAGGCCAAAGCAAAAAGAGAGCTAATTTGCAATATTAGGAAGAACCTATCATCATTTTTTTACCATTCAATGAGAAAGGAACAGCCAGCACTTATTGTAACAACTGGGGAAATTGAGGGATGAAGAGATAGAGGGAAGCAAAGAGAACACATACCACGCAGCTTAAGAGAATGGCTTGGCAGGTCAACAACAGAAATGATAAATCAAAATGTGTGCAGAAACATGACGCCAGCAGGCATGGTACTTGATGATGATGATGATGATGATGATGATGATGATGATGATGATAATAATAGTACATTCAAATTGATCATTCGAGAATCTATAACGCCAATGTTTACAATATTTGTGATTAAACTATGATTGTTTTACACCAGAAAGAATCTTTACCAAATGTTACAATAGTTTCAAAAACATTAATGCACTAACATAAAATAAACATACATATTAACTATTCTCGAATATGCATATCTTTGTTTAGAGTCACAAATATGAGCCACTCCAAACAATACAAATATCATGAACGAGAGCAATGTAGTTTCTTCAGAACATGTTCATTGATACATACTGCAAAATTGTTATGATTATAACTAAAGTGCTACTTTGTGATTAAAGAAAGCAGCTATGAATAAAGATTGTCAACTCACAGGACAACTGTCACGACTACTGACCAACAACGAAATAACACCAAAGACAAAACTGGCACTCTACGATACAATCTTTTATCCCAACGTTGTGCTACCAATGTCAGACCTGGACACTAGACTCAAAACCAATAAGAAAATAAACAATATCGAGATGAAATGCCTTAAACGAATGATAGGAACAGTCTCGCTAGATATTATAAAAAATATAGAAGTGAGAAAAAAGCTAGGAATTGCTTGCTTGCGTTCGCCCGATGACTTAAGGAGTGTACCTCATCATCATCCGCCCTTTAAAGGACGTTAAATAGGCGTGTCTGCGTTGTGTTGTGGTTTACAGTATAACTGTGATATTTGCGCCTTTCGGCCCAACACATCCGACTTCAGCACGGCATTTTTTAGTATCGGGTTGTCTTCCCTCTTCGATCCCTACTCACTTGGCCAGACTAGACAGGTTAGTCTGTTACTAGAGGCACCACAGAGAGGTGGAGCAGGGTCTGGATGGTTCTGGTTCACCGATCCTGGCGGAAGCCATCAGCTGTGGGTCGCTGACAACTTCCAGCTGTGGTGCTGGGAGGCGCGCCTTCGCCTCCAAGCTAGGAATAATTCCTGCAATAGAATATATAAAGACATTACAGATAAAATGATTTGGTCACGTAATAAGACAGTCAGATCACAACACAACGAACCGTTAACAAAAGTTGCGAAAACATCAGACTCAAGAGCCGACAAGAAAAGAAATTCATTGATTGAATATTAGAAACTCTTTGGAAATATAACAGGCGAAGCCAAAAGTAGCGCAAAAGACCGCAATCTCTCCTCGATGCTGCAGGGCAAATGAGAAAGAAAGGAAAGAAGATTGAGACAAAAGAATAAAGCTCTCTGATGGATGGTGTATAATAATGATTCTATAACACGTCCACACCGTTTGATCTATTGTATCCAGTATGTTCCAACACACCGTAACTCTTGTCCTTATATTATCCCTTACCAATTTTGTAATTTCTTGACGCCTTTTCTTTATTTCATTAGCCGTCGCATTTATCTTGATTACATATTTCCAATGACTGTTTCAAACTGTTTGAGTTTTGTGAAATATGTCAGGCCAAGAAGTGGATTATTTGCAATGTTTTCTAGAGGGGGTGTAATTACACAGTAAGTTTTTTTTAAACAAATTACACAATATTAAATCATCAAATATTTAAATCATTTAACGCCTTCCAGAACTGAAACCTTTTGTTGATTCCTCTGTAGAACATTTCAGCTGGTTAGAAAAAATTTAATCTGGAAATTTTAACTATTTAATTATTTCGCTAATTTGGTCAGAGTAATCTGACTTGAAGTCTTGAATTACATCATTTCATTAAGTCAAAAGTTTCCAATCATTTTTTTTCGCGAAATAAATTTAGTTAAAGTATAAATTATATTAAAGAGAAAATGTAGTACCACAGAGAAACAATTGTTGATGCGCAGTTTTAGATGATATTTTCAGGAGATCAGGAACGTTGGTCCGTAGTTGTGGAACATGGAATATTTCACACCAGCAGTTTAAGATTGGTTAATTGTTGACATTGTTTTCATCTTTAATCTGGTACAATTATCTTGGGCATACTGTCACCAGAGGAGCCGCGATAGCTCAGTGGTTAGTGAACTGGACTACCACGGACAAGGGGTAGGGTTCGATCCCAACCGACGGCTTCCGGGTTCACCCAGCCTTAAATGGGTACCGGATTTTTTTCTGGGAAAGTAAAGCAGCACGGGCGTAATACTGAACACATTACCCCAAAAATCATGTGCTGAAGGTCTGTAAAATATAGGGTCACTAACACCATATTTCCCTATACGCCACTTAGCGTGACGGGGGTACTTTACTTTTATACTGTCACCAGTGATGGAAAATGTTAAACTGTAATGAACTAAACAATAGGAATGGTAACAAATAATTCTAATGCAATGAAAAATATACTAACATCAAAACAAATAACACCAGGACTAAAACTAAGAATAGCAAAATGTTATGTCTTATCAATATTCCTGTATCATACAGAAACATGGACATTAGACATTAGACAAGAAATCAGAACAAAAACGAAGCCTTTGAAACTTGGATTTATAGAAGAATAAGAAGATTTGAATGGACAGGGATGAAAAGAAACGACGCAGTCTTAAAACAGCTAAAAGTGAAAAGTGAACTACTAAACACAATTCAAACAAAACAATTGAGACTTTTTGGCGCATGTTAAAATATACAGCAGCCTGTCAAAAGTAATCTTGGAAGGTAAATCGCAAAGAAGGCTAAAGAGGCAGAGACAGACCAAGACTAACATGGACGAGTAACATGGACGAGCAACATGGACGAGTAACATGGACGAGCAACATGGACGAGTAACATGGACGAGTAACATGGACGAGTAACATGGACGAGTAACATGGACGAGTAACATGGACGAGTAACATGGACGAGTAACATGGACGAGCAACATGGACGAGTAACATGGACGAGTAACATGGACGAGCAACATGGACGAGTAACATGGACGAGCAACATGGACGAGCAACATGGACGAGCAACATGGACGAGCAACATGGACGAGCAACATGGACGAGTAACATGGACGAGCAACATGGACGAGTAACATGGACGAGCAACATGGATGAGCAACATGGACGAGTAACATGGACGAGTAACATGGATGAGTAACATGGATGAGTAACATGGACGAGTAACATGGATGAGCAACATGGACGAGTAACATGGACGAGCAACATGGACGAGTAACATGGACGAGTAACATGGACGAGTAACATGGACGAGCAACATGGACGAGTAACATGGATGAGTAACATGGACGGGTAACATGGGCGAGTAACATGGATGAGTAACATGGACGAGCAACATGGATGAGTAACATGGACGAGTAACATGGGCGAGTAACATGGATGAGTAACATGGACGAGTAACATGGACGAGTAACATGGGCGAGCAACATGGACGAGCAACATGGACGAGCAACATGGACGAGTAACATGGATGAGTAACATGGACGAGTAACATGGACGAGTAACATGGACGAGCAACATGGACGAGCAACATGGACGAGTAACATGGATGAGTAACATGGACGAGTAACATGGACGAGTAACATGGATGAGTAACATGGACGAGCAACATGGACGAGTAACATGGACGAGTAACATGGACGAGTAACATGGACGAGCAACATGGACGAGCAACATGGACGAGCAACATGGATGAGTAACATGGACGAGTAACATGGACGAGTAACATGGACGAGTAACATGGACGAGTAACATGGATGAGTAACATGGATGAGTAACATGGACGAGCAACATGGACGAGTAACATGGACGAGTAACATGGACGAGTAACATGGACGAGTAACATGGATGAGTAACATGGATGAGTAACATGGACGAGTAACATGGACGAGTAACATGGACGAGTAACATGGACGAGCAACATGGACGAGTAACATGGATGAGTAACATCAAAAGATGTGCAAATCAGCCTATGACAACCTGCACCATCAAAACAAGAGACTGAGCGGAATGGTGCACCATGGTAGCCAACCTTCGATGCGGAGACGGCACTCAATGATGATGATTTAATCTTTAAAGAAAAGCAACATGCTAGCACATATCGATATGTTACACATATCATACATGCTAGCACATATTTATATGGGGCTAGAAATGACGACTGTTGTGTGATGTCACAAACTTGGGTTCTCTCATAGAATGTTAGAACAATGCGAATATATAGTGTCGTGGGGGGGGGGGGGGCGCTTAAGTGGTGTTGATTTAAAAAAAAATAGGAAAAATGAATCTGTGTCTTCTTGATGACGATACCATCCCCTGGTCTCTTGGGTAGAGAGATCCGATGTCTAACCCTCTCTTGGGTAGAGAGATCCGATGTCTAACCCTCTCTTGGGTAGAGAGATCCGATGTCTAACCCTCTCTTGGGTAGAGAGATCCGATGTCTAACCCTCTCTTGGGTAGAGAGATCCGATGTCTAACCCTCTCTTTGGTAGAGAGATCCGATGTCTAACCCTCTCTTTGGTAGAGAGATCCGATGTCTAACCCTCTCTTGGGTAGAGAGATCCGATGTCTAACCCTCTCTTGGGTAGAGAGATCCGATGTCTAACCCTCTCAGTAACTGCAATAAATGTGAGGTCCGTACGTTGAGGAACCCTTGGCAGTTCAAATCGAAAATAATAGGCCATAATTATGATCGCTGCCTGGGCAAAACTGTTGGCAGAAACCTACTCACACACTGGATCCCAGGCCGTGCTACGTAGTTCGTTCACGTTAGCCAGGGTTCTCATGGGACTTTCTCGAAGGGGGATTTCGGAGCACGGTTGTCCTGTGTGAAGTGATGACGTTCCTAACAACAAGTGTCAGGTCATCTTAACCCACAAGTGTTGGACATGTATAGAATTGGATCTAAAATGCCAGTTTTACAGTAAAACTAACAGCCGTTGCAAGGTTTCCTCTCGTTTCAGTTGACGTTAACTAAATAAACGATTCTTGAACGAGATTCAAGCAGATGAAAATAACACCTGTCACACAAATATGCAGTCTGTGTACATGTGAACACTAAAACACTAAACACTCGTGTCACGCCACACTTCCGTTGAGCCTCGATCTCAATCTCTCTTGTAGATTGTCCCCTCTAAGTGTTCGTGGTTACCGTGTTGATGGGTAACATCTCATGTTCTCGTGTTTTTGTAAAGCAAACGAGCTGTGTCGTGTCCTTCATTATCACGCGGGTGTACATTGATATTTATCTGCTAGTGTTTTTCTTCCCCTCCACTCCTTCACTTTTTCTCTATTTATCGATCCGTCTCGAACGAACAAATAATAACAGTTGCACTTTCACGCCCACATTCCCAGCGCTGAAGGCTTGTTTGTAGTTTAAGGATTTATCGCCCATGAGATCGCAAACTTCATCGCCCCAAAGCCTCCATTTAAATATAAGCCCTCTGGAAAAGCTCGTTTCTTCTCCAGTCTGCCTGCTCGTGTGTGTTAGATCTACTCCAGATTTGTAATTCTCTGTTTCACGAACTAGAACAGCTACTTAGTTCATGTTTTACCACAGATTTCCTGCTTATATTTCCCGCAAATTTTGCTCTACAAAACCGAACATCTTTTTAGCTTGGGTTTCAAGTCAAATATTACCAGTATTGTTTAATTTTTTTTTAAATCTATGAGGTCAGAGGTTTAAAGATGACGAATAAGGGCCGCATGAAGAGAATAAATAAAAGTAAAGTAAAGTAAAGTAAAAAGCTCCTTCACGTCAAGTGACGTTTAAGGATTATGGTTAGCGACCATTATGTTTATAGACCTTCAGCACAAGATTTTTGGGATAATGTGGTCGGTATTACGCCCGTCTTTACTTTTATTTACTGATTTAATTTTAATTTTTATTTTACAGAAACAAATTCGGCACCCATTTAAGATGCGTGAACTTGGAAGCCGTCGATCAGGAACGAATCCGACCTCTTCATCTTAGTAGCCCAGTTCATTAACCACTGAGCCATCGCGGCCCCCACAAAGAGAAACAATATAACGTAAATCGAAATACGAGAGGGAAAGACCTAGAAGGTACTGTCAGTATTGGTGGTAGGACTATACAAACATGCAGTTTGATGGTGACATCGATGACTATACAAACATGCAGTTTGATGGTGACATCGATGTTTTAGCGCGAACAGAACAAGAACAAACAAACTTGACACCAGGAATAGATAAAACATCTGCTGCATATAAGATGGCGATCGGTGCTGACAAAACAATACTGATGACCAATTACTGATGAGGTGTTTTTACAAAAATGAAAAATACATAGACAGGAAACAGGTAAAGACAAATACTTGGGATACATTGTTAGCGACGAAGGCTCAATCCCTATGATATTAGCTCATCACCACCACCACCACCATCATCATCATCATCATCATCATCATCATCATCATCATCATCATCATCACAATCATCATCATCATTACTGAGTACCGTCTCCGCATTAAAGGATGGCTACCATTGAGCGCCATTCCATTCTGTCTCTTGCTTTGATAGTGCAGGTTGTCATAGGCTGACTTGTCTATCTTTTGATGTTACTCGTCAATGTTAGTCTTGGTCTGCCTCTGCCTCTTTTGCCTTGTATATTCCCATCCAGAGCTACTTTTAGTGGACTGCAGTGTCTTTTAACATTCCCCAAAAATCTTATTTATCTTGTTTGAATTGTGTTTAGTAGTTCTCTTTTCATGTTTAGTTGATTTAAGACTTCATCGTGTGTTTCTTTTCTTTCCATTTACTTCTTCATATTCTTCAATAGATCCTCATTTCAAAGGCTTCAATTTTCTATTCTGTTTTTGTTATCTAATGTCCATGTTTCTGCACCATACAGGAATATTGAGAAGATATAACATTTAACCATTCTTAGTTTTATCAATGGTGTTATTTGTTTTGATGTTTGTATATTTCTCTTAGCATTTAAATGACTTTTCTTCCTATTACATTCCTATTCTTGTGCTCTTTCAAGTTTTACATTACCCATCACTGGTTATAGTATGTTCAAGGTAATTCAGAACTGTCTTCAGGTCTATTCCTTTAACTTTGATAACTACTTGTCGGTTTTGAGTATTATCTTCATTTATGATTTTTTAAAATGAATATTTGCTAGAATGGCGGAAACTACAGCAGCCCTTGTAATACTGGCCAATTTTAGTGACCGTAAGAGGACGGGGCATAGTAGAAACCATAAGTGGACTGGCCAGTGTTAGAAACCATAAGAGGACTGGCCAGTGTTAGAAACCATAAGAGGACTGACAAATGTCAGAAACTATAAGAGGACTGGCCAGTGTTAGAAATCATAAGAGGACTAGCCAGTGTTAGAAACGATAGGAGGACTGACAAATGTCAGAAATTATAAGAGGACAAGCCATGGTTAGAAACCATAAGAGGACTGATAAATGTCAGAAACCATAAGAGGACAAGCCAGTAGTGTTGGCAACAAGTGACAAGACTGGCCAATAGTGTCAAAAAGAAAAAAAATAACAAGTAAAAGATTGGCCAGAAGAGTCAACAATCACGTGATTTATGACTAGCAACCAATGATAGAAGTGGCAATGAATATCGACAAAAGACGTTGACGTGTGAACCAATGAAATGACGAGCCTGGTTTGTCGTCAACCAATTAAAACCCTATGTGAATTAGCAGCCAATTAGATTTATTATTTTTTATTTAATTTAAAAAGAAAAGAGCCCCGTCACGCCAAGTGACATATAGTAAATATGGTGTTAGTGACCATAATTTATACAGACCTTCGGCACATGATTTGTGGAGTAATGTGGTAGATATTTGTGGAGTAGTGTGGTCGTGCCGCTTTACTTTCCCAGAAAAAAAAAAAACACCGATACCCATTTAAGACTGGGTGAACCGGAAAGCTGTCGACCAGGATCGAGCCCAACCTCTTGTCCTTAGAAGTTCAGTTCACAAACCAATGGGCTGGCATTGCTCCCAAGTTAATTATAAGATCGGCTAACATTCAACTTGGAATATAAAACATCCAATAAAGACTAGCCAGAAATGTCACGAGCAATTAGGGCAAAAACGATTTTATTGTGAAACTTGTCACATAGCTCTGTCCGATGTAAGAGAATCACAAGTTACTCTTTTGTAATGTTCATCATCATCGAGTGCCGTCTCCGCAACGAAGGTTGGCTATCATGGAGCGCCATTCTGCTCTGTCTCTTGCTTTGATGGTGTAGGTTGTCATAGGCTGATTTGTCCATCTTTTGATGTAACTCGTCCATGTTAGTCTTGATCTGCCTCTGCCTCTTTTAACTTTGTAATGTAGCCAGGTCTGAAATCTCGAACAAAAAACACGATAATAGATTTTTTGCCGAAATTGTCCAAAAAACAAACATAAACAGCCGTAATGAAATAACAAAGTATAGAGAGAAAAAATGGTATGAGTCATTCCCACAAATAGAAGCAATTAAATCGATACTGTTGTTATGTGGGTCAATGTCAGAATGTTATGTGCAAGCAGCAACATGCTGGAATCGCAGCAGTCCGGTTCGCAAAAATTCGTACCATTAAACGGTTTCTTTAAATATGAATAGCAGAATTGAACGGGTTGTCACAGTATGGTTGATAGGGTTGAATCATCTGATAAAGTATATTCTAGGTTTGGGTTATGACCGACGTTTGTGATCGAGTGTAGACAGCCTATCCAATCAGTTGTGTTGCTCGGAATATGTTTAATTATTATATGCCTAACACAGCGTGAGGGAGCCGCGATAGCTCATTGGTTAGTGAACTGGACTACAAAGGACAAGAGGTAGGGTTCGATCCCAACCGACGGCTTCCGGGTTCACCCAGCCTTAAATGGGTAGCTGATTTTTTTCTGGAAAAGTAAAGCGGCACGGGCGTAATACCGACCACATTACCCCAAAAATAATGTGCTCAAGTTTGTAAAATGTATGGTCATTAACACCATATTCCCTATACGCCACTTGGCGTGACGGGACACTTAACTTTACTACTTACTAACACAGTGTGAGCTTTCAAGCTCAGTGCAACAGGAGGACGACTGTGAGGTCTAACGTAACCAACCCACCCCTTACACAAAAAGTATCAAGAATATAAAGGGCCTGTTTGAGGGAGACACACTTCTGATGATCAGATTGACCTCTGCTGCGAAGCTCTGTGTAAAATGTTTCCAATCATTAACTGTTTGGAGCGATCTGTTTCATCATCAGCATGCATCCCTCCCATAGAACGTCACATTCACCACCGCCCGTCTTAAATAATCTCTGTCTCTAGCCAGATCTCCTACAGAATGTTGCATTCACGATATCCCGTCTGAAAGAATCTCTGTCGCTAGCCAGATCTCCCAGAACGGTATATTCAACATATCCCGTCTGAAAGAATTTCTATCTCTATCCAGATCTCCTACAGAACGTTGTATTCAACACAGCCCGTCTGAAATAATCTCTGTCTCTAGCCAGATCTCCTACAGAATGTTGCATTCACGATATCCCGTCTGAAAGAATCTCTGTCTCTAGCCAGATCTTCCACAGAACGTTGTATTCAACACAGACCGTCTGAAAGAATTTCTGTCTCTAGCCAGAACTCACACAGCGTTGTATTCAATACAGCCCGTCAGAAAGAATCTCTGCCTCTGGCCAGATCTTCTACAGAAAGTTGCATTCACCACAGCCCGTCTGAAATAATCTCTGTCTCTAGCCAGATCTTCCACAGAACGTTGCATTATATCCCGTCTGAAAGTATCTCTGTCTCTAGCCAGATCTCCTACAGAATGCTGCATTCACCATATCCTGTCTGAAAGAATCTCTGCCTCTAGCAAAAGATCGCTCACAACGTTGCATTCACCACAGCCGGTCTGAAATAATCTCTGCATTAAGCCAGATCTCCCACAGAACGTTGCATTCACTACAGCCCGTCTGAAATAATCTTTGTCTCTAGCCAGATCTCCCACAGAACGTTGTATTCAACACAGCCCCTCTGAAAGAATCTCTGTCTCTAGCCAGATCTCCTACAGAACATTGCATTCATAACAGCTCGACTGAAAGAATCTCTGTCTCTAGCCAGATCTCCTACAGAACGTTGCATTCACCACAGCCCGTCTGAAATAATCTATGTCTCTAGACAGCTCTCCTACAGAACGTTGCATTCACCACAACCCGGCTGAAAGCATCTCTGTCTCTAGCCAGATCTCCAACGCGTTCTATTGTCATGCTTAAGGTCTCTTTGATGACTTGATGTCACCTTCTTGGTCTGCCTCTGATGCGTCGCCCAGCAACCATGCCTTCCATTTACGTTCTTTTCATCTCGTTGTGTCTTGTGACATGGCCATATTATTCTGTCCTCTGTGGAATGGTGCTTATAAGCAGTTCTTTATCATGTTTAAATCTTTTAATGTCTCCATTTTCTCAATTTTTCTATTTTCATTATCCAAAGTATCTTGATGATTTTTCTGTAGCATTTTATTCCGAAAGAAACGAGTTTCTTCCTTGCTGTTTGCGAGATTGTCCATGATGCACAACCATATGTTGATATCTGAATTATATATATCCTCTATAATGTTAATTATACTGCCACGTGTTATCTTATGTTACCTTTCGAGAAATATTTCAAGTATCAGGTTGAACGTATAATTAATTAGTCAATATCACGAGTGACGTTCAGCTGTACTTTAAAACTAAGGTGACCAGACGTCCCGATTTTTCCGGGACAGTCCCGATGTTTTTTTTTAACCTTTGTCCCAGATTTGTTACAGTCTCTAATGTGCCCCGATTTTGGCCGATTTTTTAGCTTTTGTCCCGGATTTGTTAAAATAGATTGGGGACACAAACGTTTACCAAATTTGCCAATATGGTTAACGTCTCTTCGGCTTAAAAATATACATTTTCCCGTTGTTGTGTAGAAAATGGTTATAAAGTTTAAGTGGCTGTTTATTTGGCGAAACAGTAACGGTAAAATGTGCTCCAAGTTTAAAATCTTGTATACTGAAACTGAAACTCATCAAGTAGCATCCTTGCGGCCACGACATTTCATATTCTTGTATATTCATTGTGTTACTTTCGTTTACCCACGAACTAATTCTTTTTATTGTGTTGTTTAATGATAGCAGTTATTCCATTCATTAGATTTTATTTTCATTGTGCTATTATTCAATTACTTGAAATTTTAATGTTTAAGAACGTGTGCTATGCATAATGTATAGTCATAGACAATTATTATTTAAACTATAGTTAGTTTGTACAGTTTGTAATTGTTGCAACAAATGGCACCAAAACGTAAATGCAGTTTTAATCAAGATTTACAAAAGGAATACCCATTTTTAAATAAAGTCTACATCAGACTTCACTGTAAGATGCAGTATATGTGCCTCTGGGTTTTCAATTAACCATAGCGGACGTGGTGATATTAAGAGTCACATAAATAGAGAGAGCCGTCGCTACAGCTGTATCAAGCTCGTCGTTAACAACATTTTTTCTAGCTGAACAGATTGGTGACAAAGAAGAACAATTAGCTGCTACAGAAGGTGCATTTGCTATATCAAACAGTGATACACAATCATACATTTAGATCTATGGACTGCACATCAAAATTACTTCAGGTTACTTCAGAATCAAAATTTGCTTGTGCACGTACGAAAACAGAAGCCATTATTCGAAATGTGTTCACACCCCATGTTCAAAACGAGTTGAGGTGTGACCTAGAAAACTCAACATTTATTTCCATACTGACAGATGCCTCCAACCACAAGGAAATCAAGATTTTTCCTTTGCTTGTCAGATTCTTTGATCACAATAAGGGGCTGAAAGTTAAAATATTAGAATTGAAGTCATTGCTAGCAGAAACATCTGATATTGTTAGTAGTTTTATTAATGACTGTCTAACGGAAAAAGGTGTAGAAAAGAAAGTAGTTGCATTATGTGCAGACAACACAAATTATAACTTGGGGTCGCTGAAAGGAAAGGAAAGAACAATGTTTTCATAAAGCTGAAAGAAAACCTTGGACATGGTTTGATAGGTGTTGGTTATGCATGCCATACTTTCCACAACACTGTTCGAGCAGCTGCAGATGTATTACCTATTGATGTTGAGATGATTATTGCTAACATTTATATGTACTTCAAATCATACACAGTTAGAGTTGAAAGTCTCAAGAGGTTTTGCCATTTTATGGACACAGTCTTCCAGATGATTTTAGGTTAAGCACAGACTAGGTGGCTTCCACTGCTGCCTGCTGTTGAAAGGGTTCTTTACATGTTCGTGCCTTTAAAGTCCTATTTTCAGTCCCAAGATAGACGTCCAGTCTTTATACAGAAATTCTTTGAAAACCCCCTGTCTGAAGCATGGCTTATTTTTGTTCACAGTCAATAATCCTCTTTCCACGAAGCAATGCAGAAAGTAGAGGGACAGGTAGTCACAGCTTTTTTAAGTTATTGACAACATCAATGGGTTGAGAACTATCTTGGAGTCCAAACTGGAAGATGGTTTCTTGCCATCAAGAGTTCAGCTAATTCTTGACAAGCTGGAATGGAAGGAATTCCACAGGATGATGTGAACAAGTTTAATGCAGTGTTTCATCATTCTATGAAACAGCTTTAAGTTATTTGAAGAAATGGGCTGCAAATAATTTTCAAAACCTTGAGGCCTACAGCTGGGTAATGTTGAACAGAACACCAACTTGGGAAGATATTCAGAAATCTTCATCATTAGTGAGTCAGTACCTTTAGTCGACTTTCCAGAAAATGAAATTTATGACGAATATGTTTACATGAAGCAGTTTGTTACTTCTTAGAAACTTAATGAGTGGAGTATTAATAAAACATTACCAGGGCAGCGCTGGATTGAAATGGCTTCCCAATTCAAAAACAGGCATGTGCCAATTTCACATATTCTGAAGCTAGCAGAATTCTTTTTGTGTCTACCGGGAACAAATGTTGCAACGGGAAGATTGTTTTCACTGATGGACAGCTTGTGGACAAATGATAAAACACATCTAAGTGTGGACACTTTAAAGGCCATGTTGATGACCGATGTGAACAATGAACAAACATGTGTTGAATGTTTTAAGATGCTCCAAACAAAGAAAGATTTTCTTTTCAAAATTCACTCATCAGAAAAGTACTGCAACTCTGCTTCACCTTTCATTTAAGTAAAAAAAAAGTAAAGAGCCAACGTCACGACAAATGGCGTATAAGGAATATGATGTTAGTGAACATAAATTTTACAGATCTTCGGCACATGATTTTTGGAGTAATGTGGTCGGTACCCGTACCGGTTTCCTTTCCCAGAAAAAAATCCGGTACCCATTAAAGGGTGAGTGCACCCGGAAGCCGTCGGTTGGAATCGAACCCTACCTCTTGTCCTTTGTAGTCCAGTTCACTTACCACTGAGCTATCGAGGCTCTCTTTCCATTGAAGTGAGATTCACTAATGTTTGTTCTATCTCCACATAACGTTTTGTAAGCCTATATTGTTAGGTGTTTTAATTAGTTTTAAAATTTATGTATTATTCACTTGACAAAGACGGAATAAATGCCATTTTATTGAAGGAAAATTGAAGTCATATTAATCCGTCCCGGATTAGGGTTTCAACAATATGGTCTCCCTATTTAAAACAGTTCTCACTTTCAGTATTGTTATCGGCACTATCGTCATGTACCATCCACGCTAAACTACCTGATCATCCACAACTGTTATTTTTGGGAGCCGCGATAGCTCAGTGGTTAGTGAACTGGGCTACAAAAGACAAGGGGTAGGGTTCGATCCCAACCGACGGCTTCCGGTTCACCAAGCCTTAAATGGGTTCCGGATTTTTTTCGGGGAAAGTAAAGCGGCACAGGCGTAATATCGACCACATTACCCCAAAAATCATGTGCCGAAGGTCTGTAAAATATATGGTCACTAACACCATATTCCCTATACGCCATTTGGCGTGAGAGGGGCTCTTTACTTTTTTTTTAACAACTGTTATTTGTGTTGCTTTCCTTCAATTAATACAACCCCTATTACCTGGAGAATGTGACAAGCCTTCAAGAGGAATACGAAATATACACACTTTCACTCTCCTTTCATCTATGTATAACTATTTACGTTTATTTATTTTTAATCTCATTTTTAATCTACTTTTGTCATTTTCTTTATCTCTTTCTTTCTTTCTTTCTTTTATTTAATCAGATATGTTTCTCATTCTTTGTCTTCCTGTGGTTTTTCCATCTTTTTGTTCTCGTTTTCACTTTCCTTTTCTTTTACTACTGCACTATCTTGCTCTTTTTCTCTATCTCTCTGCCTGTCCCTCTCTCTCCACATCCCTTACAATTTTCTTTCTTACGTCCTCTGATTTATTTCTTTTCCTTCTTTTTTTCTCTGTTTTCGTCTATCTCCTTTCATCTATTTCCTTCTATTACTCTCTCTCTCTCTATTCAACATTCGTACACAGTTCAGTAGCAAACTATTCTAAATTCTTACACAGTTCAGTAGCAAACTATTCTAAATTCTTATACAGTTCAGTAGCAAACTATTCTAAATTCTTATACAGTTCAGTAGCAAACTATTCTAAATTCTTACACAGTTCAGTAGCAAACTATTCTAAATTCTTATACAGTTCAGTAGCAAACTATTCTAAATTCTCATACAGTTCAGTAGAAAACTATTCTAAATTCTTATACAGTTCAGTAGCAAACTATTCTAAATTCTCATACAGTTCAGGAGCAAACTATTCTAAATTCTTTTACAATTCAGGAACAACGTATTTGTCACTAATTTTAAAGTCGCATTAATCACAGAAAAATAAACAAGCCTGCAAAAATAATGTGCCCTGTGACTTTTAATATAAATAATTATGCTTTATTTTAAATAAATTTCTTTTCTTATAATACATAGCAACTTAAACATGTATCAACAATATGTTGCTAAAAGTAAATTCATTGTAAGGAAGCCTGAACATTCCATTTGTGATCAATAATTGTGTCTTTGTGTGTATCTGTTCTTGAGGTGAATAAATGTAAGATTTAGTGGCTTTGACCGTATAGCACTTTTCTGTGGGAGCTTGTTGTTGAGGTCAGCAACCATGTTGGAAGTAAGTTACTCCAGAGGTATTCCACAGTAGACGGTGAGCTTTTCGTAGAGTTGTAGTTGTTGTCCCAGCTTGATGACATAATAATGTTGGACTCACGTGGAATAAGTCTTTAATATTGTTGGTAAATTTACGAGATAAAGTAAAATATTTCCATCTCTTATTTAAATGTTACGGACAAATTTCTCTTTTTTAAATTTGGTGCAACCATAATGATTTCTCTTTACATTTTCGTTTCGCTTCGACATTAACGATTATTGTTCAGATCTAGGTTTAGGAATGTGTTTTGCAATGTAGATCAAATTTGGAGAATGATGCAAGGCATTAGAACACACTTGAGGAGCTCTCTATAAATGAAGTGTTAAGCCGTACTCATCAACTACTGTGGCACACCGAGATGATCTATTTCCTTATTAGAGCAGGCTTTAACAACTCTGGGGTCACCTCCAGAAATAAACCTCATCGATGAATGGCACTACAGAAGACTACATATTCGGAACACCATCAGGAGCGCTGTGACCATGCTAGACTGTGGAGCATAAGTCTTCAACAAACACTTTCCAAGTCGTTCTGTTTCCTACCATTCATTTAAGGTCGTTTCATGTTTTCCCCATCATCTTCATCTCTGCTTCCATCTATCTTCTCCAAGAGTGTTTTGGTCTTCTTCTTTGTTTTTTTTTTTTCCTTGTCGGTTCCAAAAAATGACATGTTATGTAATACTTTCAGTTTGCTTCCGCAATGTGTGTCCTATTCAGCGCCGTCGTCTTCGTTGTTTCTCTTTATCCACTGGTATTTGACTGCTACTTTTCAATAATTTTATGTTAGTTACTTCGATATTGCACAGAAACATATAGCAAAAGATTGTGGTTACAATACGACACCTGGAGAGAAACACAACTTTCTTCTTGACAATAAAGGAAACAATACAACATGTCTGTACGATCTTGTTATAGAGCCGTTACAGCGAGCAATCGGGGTTCTTTGTCATCTGTTGACTTGTGAAGAATCGACAATGAATGGTTTGGTCAGGTATCTCGACCATCTGAACAAGCAAAGACCATTCTGCAAGGAATCGTGAATGGAGGGAAAAGAGTAGGTAGACACAACGAGATGGAAAGATAACATCCAAGTGTCCCAAAGAATAACTGATGGTAGTGATAAAGAAATGAAGAAGATTGCAGAATTTGTTGTCGGTAGTGCCCTAATTAACTTTAACTTATTAATTTACATAATAATCCGCATGGTTATGGAAACATAAAGATAGAGTGTATGGGAAGAAAAATAAGAGAGAGACCAACTGTAACGAAGTCTATGGTATATCTGTGCTCTAACCTGTGCGTGGTCTCTATTAACTGGAATCCCACTTTGACATAAACTTCAAGAAAATCACTTTAAAATAGAGTCTACGTCAATGTTAACTTTGGGTCCCGCTGTCGTTTCTATAGTTCTCTGACACCAATAGGGGAAAGAAGGTAGAATGTGATGAAGTTGATGCTGTTTACAACTTAACTGTCATCTCATTCCACAGCGGGCCATCAGGTTGTTTTGTTATTAACGTCGAAAACGAAAAGGTCGAGTGTTCCAATCTCGAGGTAGGAGGCAAGTTGGTCACGTCGATCGATATAAATTTCATCGACCGTTCCTTACCTTATCAATCACTGGAACAAATTGTGTCACAAGGACACTGCAAATAGTGCAATTCTGGGTATAGGAAAAGCTTTACGTTTTTGTGTTGTTAATCAACGTGTTGTAATGACTGGTAGGAATTGTGGCCAATAATAAGGAGTTTGGGATTTGGATGGAGATGAATTATTTCTTGAGGGGATATGTTTGTGAGCAACCATATTGTTGATAGCTTCAGATTACGTGCTGGCAACACCCATATCTCTTTCGAATAAGTGACGTCATCATTCCATTTCAGTAACTGGCAATGAGTTTACTGACTTGGCTTCGAGTTAACCCTGCATTCCTAATGCTGTAGCAACGTAGCGTACAGATTATAATATTTCTTATTTCAGCAGAAAAGAAATCCTTGTTCCACCTATTCCTGTTCTCGGCTATATACCGACAAAACAGTCATAAACCTGCACACTTTGTAGCGACAGCTGAGTTCAGGGGTTGTATCCGTGCTTCACAGAGAGTTCAGCATCTGGACTACAATTCTTCATCACTGTTGTCACTGTTGTCACTGTTGTCACTGTTGTCACTGTTGTCACTGTTGTCACTGTTGTCACTGTTGTCACTGTTGTCACTGTTCACCTGCCAATATGTATTTGGTTTGTTTATCATTATGTTATCATTATTTTATCATTGTCTTATCATTGTCTATCATTATCTCATCATTATCTTATCTCCGTATAAACAGGTATCTATTATTGAGCTCCATTTATTTCTGTCTCTTCCCTTGATGGTAGACACAGTCACAGGTTCTCCTGTTTTGATATTCTGAGTAGACTTTTACCTGTGTCTGTCTCTATCTCGTTTACCTTGTATTTTCCACTCAACGATAACTTTCACTTGGTTGTCAATGCAAAGAAATGCATAACAATGCGAAGCTGCAGTAAAGTTGATTGTAAAGGAGAAATAAACAAAATAGATCAAATGGTTTGGTTCAATCTTTTTAATGAAATTAAATACGTGTCTTGGCATTTTCTTGTTCGAATTGTGTTAAGTCATAATTTTTTTTTCTTTTCTCTGTTCACAGAATTCTCCCCATTCTTGTATAATTAATTATCCCCAATCTTCTATAATTAATTATCCCCATTCTTCTATAATTAATTATCCCCATTATTCTATAAATTAATTATGCACATTCTTCTATAATCATTTATCCCCATTCTACTATAAATTAATTCTCCCCAATCTTATATAATTAATTACCCATATTCTTCTATAATTAATTATCTCCATTCTTCTATAAAATAATTCTCCCAATTCTCCTATAAATTAGTTTTCTCCATTCTTCTATAAAATAATTATCTCCATTCTTCTATAAAATAATTATCTCCATTCTTCTATAACATAATTATTTACATTCTTCTATAAAATAATTATCTCCATTCTTCTATTACATAATTATCTCCATTCTTCTATAAAATAATTATCTCCATTCTTCTATAACATAATTATTTCCATTCTTCTATAAAATAATTATCTCCATTCTTCTATAACATAATTATTTCCATTCTTCAATAAAATAATTATCTCCATTCTTCTTTATATTAATTATCCCAATTTTTCTATAAATTAATTTTCCCGGGTACGGATTTTTTTTCTGGGAAAGTAAAAATAGCACGGGCGTAATACCGACCACATTACCCCAAAAATCATGTGCTGAAGGTCTGTAAAATATAGGGTCACTAACACCATATTTCCCTATACGCCGCTTGGCGTGACGGGGTTACTTTACTTACTTTTACTTCTATAAATCCACTTTTCAATGGCTTCACTGTACTTCTATGCTTTCGTTTTAAGTGTTCATGTTTCTGCACCATTGAATAATGTTAGTTAAATGTAGTACTTATTTATTCCCAGATTTAGTTATGGTGTTATTTGCTTTGATGTGAATATATCTGTCATGTTACTGAACAGCATTTACCCACTTTTATTCTTTTCTTTGTTTTTGTTGTTGTCTCGCCTTAGCCATTACTTGTTACGACATTTCAAAGAGGCAATATTCTTGAACTGTCTCTAAGTTCTCTCCTTCATCCTTGATATTGGTTTTGTTTATAAGTTTTGTCTGTTTTACATGTTTATAATTGTAGTACTTGTCTTCTTAATATTTATATCCAATCAATATTCTCTGCCTGTTTTGTTTATTTCTTTAACTAGTTGTTGCAGTTCTCCTTGGTTTTCTGTCAATAATGCAGTGTTATTGGCAGATCTTAGGTATTTGTGATATTTCCATTGATATTTAAACTTGACGATTCCATGATTTCTTTCAATAGGTGCTCAGTACATAGATTGAACAAGCATGGAGATAGGACACACCCCTGTGTGGCCCCTTTCATTATAACAATAGGCGGAGAGTCACCTCTTTTCAATGCTATATCTTATGTCTGTTCCCAGTATAAGTTATATATTAGAATTATGTCCACATCATCACGATGTATATCTTTTATTCAATGTATCATTTATTTATATTTCACTCTTGCAGTGCCTTTATATAAACCATGAAACGTGAGTCCGGCATAAATTGCTTGTTTTCTCTTGTGTGTGCTTTTATATTAGAATCATCATGCAAAAGATTGCTGACCTTTCCCGCTGTCTTTCCTAAATCCAAATCGTATTTCTTCCAACTCCACGATGATTTTATCTTAGATTTTTAGATTAGGGGACCTCGGTAGCCTAGTTGGATAAACCACTTGACAGAGCTACCGACGTTCAGAAAACTCGTGTTCGATTCCCGCTTGATGCAGTGTAAGTTCTGCTAGTTATTGGAAAAAAAAATACCCCCAATGTCAACCCAGCCGCTGACTGAAAATGGGTACAAGAATAGTACTTCTGGGAAGTTGAGGAATGCCGCGTTGCATCGTGAGTTTCGATGCTTGAAGCGACATTACCCAGAAGTCTCCGAACACTTCTGGATATTAGGCCGAGCACACATGGGTGAAAACTTGCGTGCTAAGACGCCGATTGGTAATTCACCTTTACTGTTACCTTAGCTGTCACCTGCAACTTTCAGCAAGAGTTTCGTTATGCGGCTCATCAAACTTATTGCTCTAACATTGTCGCATTCCCTAGCGCAAGTCTTTTTCGGTAAAACAATAGATATACATGTTTTGTTGTGTATGTATTGTTATACAAGTCTGTAATTATTTCAAAGCCCACATCTTCAAGTGGTTATACCATCCCTCTCTGTATGTTGTCAGGAGCTGTAGCTTCTCTTCTTTTTACTGCATGTATAACCTTCTCCACTTGAGTGTTTACAATTCTACAACATGTTATACAATCTGTTTTGTTGGCTTTTTTCCCCAGTTTTTATTCGAAAAATTCTGTTATATATTTACTGCATCTATTTTTCATATTTTTTTACTTTCTGTTAGCATTTCACCCCTTTTTTTTTTACTTGCAAGACACACCATTTTGGCTTTTTAAACTTAATTTTTCTTTTTAAAAAATTATGTGGGCATTTCTCTTAAATCTTGTTTCCTCTTCATGACTTCAATTTCCAGATACCGTTGATCTTCTTTTGCCTGTGTGCACATTCTATTTATTTGTTTATCTGTTCCGGTGTGTTAACTGGTGTTCTTTAACTGTTTTTGTTTGTAAGATGGCTCATCTATATCTCTGTTTTCTATATGAAAATGTCATTCGCTGTTTTAAAATTTGTCATTATTGTCATGACCAGTACTAGCGGTCTCTTTGATGGCCTATCAGATCTGATACTATACAACAGCCGAACTCAATAGATGATGCTACTCATAATTTAACTTTCAGAACTTTCATTGAAATCTGACCAGTAACGTTTTCATATAATTTATTATTTCCATGCCGTGCTACGGACTTCGTTCACGTAGACCGGGGTTCTCATACGTTCTCAGTACTTCGTGAAGATCACACCATCTTTGAATGTGCCCGGGAGTGCAGTGATGACCAACCTAACATAAGAAAACATAACGTATCTTTTTATTGTGTAATAATAACGTAGTTGATTATTTCTCGTCTTGACTGCACTTCTATATTGATCAATCCCTTCTTGTGGTATTCTTTTTATCAATATTACTACACTTTTTGATGCTCCGCGTTGGTCCGAAAATGTAGATTTATGTTTTAATTGTTGCATATATCCGCATTCCTTTCATCTTGTTTCTGACATTCCTAAAATATATGCGTCAAATGTAGCGTGAGATTGTCAAGTTTTCAAATTTAATAAACAGTCCTTACGTTTCATCTACATATTCGTAGATCTTTCTTGGTGTAGATATCATATTGACAGAAATGAGTACAATTCTGCGAGTTCTGACACTGAAACTAAAAGTTAAAACAAATAAAGTGTAGACACTATAAATATATATATATATAGCGGTATAGATGGAACCACAGAGAGTGAGCTAGAGAGAGAGAGAGAGAGAGAGAGAGAGAGAGAGAAAGAGAGAGAGAGAACTAACCTAGATCCTCATCGTCTTTACGAATTGTCCCTAAAGATTTGGTTATTCTCACCTTATTGTACTTCCCCTTATTCTCATACTGATGTACTACCCCTTATTCTCACCCTGATGTACTACCCCATATTCTCATACTGATGTACTACCCCTTATTCTCACCCTGATGTAAAAAAAGTAAAGTACCCCCCGTCATGCCAAGTGGCGTATAGGGAAATATGGTGTTAGTGACCCTATATTTTACAGACCTTCAGCACATGACTTTTGGGGTAATGTGGTCGGTATTACGCCCGTGCTGCTTTTACTTTCCCAGAAAAAATCTGGTACCCATTTAAGGCTGGGTGAACCCGGAGCCGTCGGTTGGGATCGAACCCTACCCTTGTCCGTAGTAGTCCAGTTCACTAACCACTGAGCTATCGCGGCTCCCACTAATTTTTAGGGAATTAGTAAAACCCAGGTGTCCTCGCCAGGGTACGAACCCCGGCTGTTGCCGTGGTAAGCCAACCGCCTATCGATTGCGCTAACCGGACACCCTCACCCTGATGTACTACCCCTTATTCAAACCTTGATGTACTACCCCTTATTCTCACCCTGATGTACTACCACTTATTCAAACCTTGATGTACTACTCCTTATTCTCACCCTGATGTACTACCACTTATTCAAACCTTGATGTACTATCCCTTATTCTCACCCTGATGTACTACCCCTTATTATCACCCTGATGTACTACCCCTTATTCTCACCCTGATGTACTACCCCTTATTCTCACCCTGATGTACTACCCTTATTCTCACCCTGATGTACTACCCCTTATTCTCACCCTGATGTACTACCCCTTATTCTCACCCTTATGTACTACCCCTTATTCAAACCTTGATGAACTACCCCTTATTATCACCCTGATGTACTACCCCTTATTCTCACCCTGATGTACTACCCCTTATTCTCACCCTGATGTACTACCCCTTATTATCACCCTGATGTACTACCCCTTATTCTCACCCTGATGTACTACCCCTTAATCTCACCCTGATGTACTACCCCTTATTCTCACCCTGATGTACTACCCCTTATTCTCACCCTGATGTACTACCACTTATTCTCACCCTGATGTACTACCCCTTATTCTCACCCTGATGTACTACCCCTTATTCTCACCCTGATGTACTACCCCTTATTCTCACCCTGATGTACTACCCCTTATTCTCACCCTGATGTACTACCCCTTATTCTCACCCTGATGTACTACCCCTTATTCTCACCCTGATGTACTACCCATTATTCTCACCCTGATGTACTACCCCTTATTCTCACCGTGATGTACTACCCTTTAATCTCACCCTGATGTACTACCCCTTATTCTCACCCTGATGTACTACCCCTTATTCTCACCCTGATGTACTACCCCTTATTCTCACCCTGATGTACTACCCCTTATTCTCACCCTGATGTACTACCCCTTATTCTCACCGTGATGTACTACCCCTTATTCTCACCCTGATGTACTACCCCTTATTCTCACCCTGATGTACTACCCCGTATTCTCACCCTGATGTACTACCCCTTTATTCTCACCCTGATGTACTACCCCTTTATTCTCACCCTGATGTACTACCCCTTTATTCTCACCCTTGTGTACTTCCCCTTATTCTCACCTTTGTGTACTTCCCCTTATTCTCACCCTGATGTGCTACCCCTTTATTCTCACCCTTGTGTACTTCCCCTTATTCTCTCTCTGATGTACTTTCCCTTATTCTCATCATGATGCACTACCCCTTATTCTCACCTTGATGTACTTCCACTTATTCTCACCCTGATGTACTTCCACTTATTCTCACCCTGATGTACTTCCCTTATTCTCACCCTGATGTACTTCCCCTTATTCTCACCCTGATGTACTTCCCCTTATTCTCACCCTGATGTACTACCCTTTCTCATCCTCCAAATTCTCGGAGACTCTCTATTATGTTTAACTAAATAGTAAGCATATGAAGGTGCATTGACTCTGGCAAATGCGAGACAAGTTATGTATAAACAGTATGGACAGTTTGAGAAGACGCATCGTAATGTGTATACACATCAAACTACATGAAATTTCAGCTTTCATTACTTGTATCACATTTTTTGAAAAACTAAGCATTTATTTGTATACCCTGCAAGCTATTAGATCGATTCTCTTAATCAGAAAAAAATTATCACTTGCAAAATGATCGATTGCAGGTTTGATAAATAAAGTTCGAAGTCTCAAAAAGAGGTCCATCGCGCACATTGAAAAAAACCACATAGATGTACTTAAAGAGTGAACTATTGAATCATCATCATACACAGCATTTGAGCATATTGACGAGAACAGATTGTATTAAGACTGTCCCAAGTACGATTTGCTGAGCTCTTCTAACTACGCCAACATACATAAATAATGGTCTAGAGTTTAGGGACGGTTTTATGCTTTCGTATGAGAAAATGAGCGAAATATATCGATTAGAAAATATCGAATAAAATAGCTGATTGCAACTATTGATTGCTGTATTTTAAATTTAATTGAGTGTGTAAAAAGAAGTATTTTAATTTCACGCAAAAGGTCATCTTCGTGGGTGTGTGATTACTAGCGAATTGCGTTTCAATTGTGTTTTGTACATTACGGTTCAAGCATCCGGCCTGGACACAGATGTTTGTGATTCTTTCAGGAGCTTTCGCTTTATTTGACTTTCCTGCAAGTCAGCAGTTGTTTGTAACCAGAGTCGTGTCTCCTCTGAAAATAGTCTGAAATGGATATTGAGGACTGATGTAAAGTCTACAATAAATAGAGTAAAAGTAAAGGTAAAGGTAAAAGTAAAGGTAAAGGTAAAGGTAAAGGTAAAGGTAAAGGTAAAGGTAAAGGTGAAGGTAAGCTTAAAGTACGAAACTTGAATCGGCGTCTTAGCCCGCATGTTTTCACCGATATGTACTCGGCCGCATATCCAGAAGTGTTCGGAGACTTCTGTATAGTGTCGCTTCAAGCATCGATGCTCAAGATGCGATGCGACATTCCTCACATTCCCAGAGTAATACCCTAGTACCCATTTCTGCCTGCGGCTGGGTCGACCACAGGGGTATTTTTTTTTCTAACCGCGAGTACAATTTGCACTGCTTCCAGAGGGAATCGAACACGGGTTGTCCGAACGTGGGTAGCCTAGTCGGTGGGTTTCTCAAGTAGGCTACCGAGGCAACCACAGTAAAATAGGTCGAAACAAATTTAAAGGGTGGGTTACAATTTAGCGGGTTAACAAAACAATATAATATAAAATAAAATATATAATATAACATATATTATATTATATTATATTATATTATATTATATTATATTATATTATATTATATTATATTATATTATATTATATTATATTATATTATATTATATTATATTAGATTATATTAGATTACATTACATTACATTATATTACATTACATTACATTACATTACAATACATTATATTATATTATATTATATTATATTATATTATATTATATTATATTATATTATATTATATTATATTATATTATATTATATTATATTATATTATATTATATTATATTATATTATATTATATTATATTATATTATATTATATTATATTATATTACATTATATTATATTATATTATATTATATTATATTATATTATATTATATTATATTATATTATATAAATTATGCTGCCCTCCTAAATTACACCTTCGAAAACAGCTCAGGAGATATCTACATTCGCACAAGACCAGATGGCTCACTGTTCAACTTAGCGCGACTAAGAGCAAAAACCAAAACAAATGTTGCCCTACTTAAAGAATTTTTATTTGCTGATGATGCAGCCCTAGTCGCTCATAGTGAAGCCACTCTACAGTCGCTGATCAACAACCTGGACAAAGCATGCGACCTTTTTTCACTGTCAATTAATGTTCAGAAGACAGTAATACTAAGTCAAGGCTACATCAAACCTCTATCAATTACTCTAAAAGACTGTCCACTAGAATCAATACAGAAATTTACATATATTGGATCCACAATTACGCAAACCATCTCTCTTGATGAAGAAATAAACTGTCGAATTGGTAAGGCAGCTACGACCTTCGGCAAACTCACAGAAAGGGCATAGAACAACATGAAACTAACTCAAAAGATTAAACTCTTAATATATCAAACTTGTGTGCTTAGCACACTATTATATGGATCTGAAACCTGGACAACATACTCAAACCAGGAAAAAAGACTAAATGTCTTCCACATGCGATGTCTCCGCAAAATAATGCACATCAAATGGCAAGACAAAATAACCAACTTAACTGTCCTGCAACGTGCTAAGACACCAACAATCATGTCGATGCTCAGATGTCGAAGGCTAAGATGGCTGGGACATGTCCAACGAATGGAAGAAAAGCGCATCCCTAGGCAAATACTATATGATGAATACACGGAAAAAGACAAATCGGCAGACCTAAGCTACGATATAGAGATATCTGTAAATCATCTCTGAATGACTTCTCTATATGCGAAAATGACTGGGAACATCTGGCAAGTAATTGCACATCATGGAGAACTTGTATAAGGAACAGTATAACATCATTTGAGACTGTGCTAAGGAAAATCTTAGAAGAGAAAAGACTCATGAAAAAGGATGGAAAACCCTGTGGACCAGTGGGCCTGACTTGTTCATTATGTGACGGCGTGTGTTTGTAAAACATTGGTAGAATTAACCACGAGAGAAGCTGTTCGACAACAATAAAACCTCAAAAAATACACAATAGCCTCCACTAGACCGTCTGACAAGACGAAAAGGGCCATATATAATATAACATGATATGATATTATATGATAAGGTAATGTAATATAATGTGATGTAGTATATAATATAATATAATATAATATAATATAATATAATATAATATAATATAATATAATATAATATAATATAATATAATATAATATAATATAATATAATATAATATAATATAATATAATATAATATAATGTAATGTGATGTGATGTGATGTGATGTGATGTGTGGTGTGGTGTGGTGTGACGTGACGCGACGCGACGCGACGCTACTATCTATCTATCTATCTATCTATCTATCTATCTATCTATCTATCTATCTATCTATCTATCTATCTATCTATCTATCTATCTATCTATCTATCTATCTATCTATCTATCTATCTATCTACCTATTGTCCTGTTGAGCCGTGGCCGGCCCGTAGGGCATAGACCCAGATAGTTTCTCTTTTTCTAAATTTTCTTTCTCGCAGTCTCAATCCTTGCCAAGAATTGTTTATCAAACCCTACCATTTGTCTCTGATCTGTGCAAGCATCTCAATCTCATTGATAGAGCCGATTTCTGCTGTCTTTGTCTTTTATTCAATATTCTTCTCTCTTATCTCTCTGGGTCGACCTCTATCTCATTGATAGAGCCGATTTCTGCTGTCTTTGCCTTTTATTCAATATTCTCCTTTATTATCTCTCTGGGTCGACCTCTATCTCCCTACCTTTTTCCCACATGAGGGCTTGCTTTGCTATTCGGTTATTATTTCTTCTCACATGTCCAACTTAAGTCCAACGTCTTTTCTTAAATACTGATGATTTTAGTGGTTGATTGGCGAGTTCTCTAATTTCCTCGTTTGTTCTGAATTCGTTCCACGCTATACCATGAATTTTTCTTGGACATTTATTTTCAAATGCGTTCAACTTTTTTTTCTATGTCTCTTTTGTTTTCTAGCTCTTACATCCGTAAGGGTTGATACAACAAGTGATGTTTATATATTACGTTTGATTTGAATAGTCTATGTTTTGATAGTGTGCTGAAGCGTTTTATATATATATATATATATATATATATATATATATATATATATATATATATATCATCAGCATCATCATGTGCCATACAGGTTGCGCAGGCGATGATGTCCTTCCACAATCTTCTCTCTACAGTGCATCGTATCAGTTCTGTTGTTGACTGTTTTCCATGCCATGACACCAAGCTATCCAATATTTTCTATATTTCTCGTTCTGGATCTCTCTTTCCTTTTATTTTGCCAGGTTTAACCAAGTATTCCAACTTCCCTCTTCTCAAATTGTGCCCAAAAAATGTTGATTGTTTCTTCCTGATGAGTATTAGGAGCTCCCTTTTTGTGTTGGTCTTTATGAGAACTTCCTCGTTGGTCTTTTTAGCTGTCCGCGGAACTTTCAACATTTTTCTAAGAAATCCCATCTCTGTGGCCTCTAATCGTTTTTCATTTGTTTGTCTACTGTCCATGATTCGCTTCCATAGGTTAGAATCGGTTCTATATAGCAACTATGAACTCTCTTTCTCACTTCAGTTGACATAGATTTCTTGCATAAGATATTTTTCATTTTCTGAAACGCTATTTTGGCCTGGACTATTCTTCTTTTTATCTCTGTGGTGCATCTTCCATCCGATGTTGATATTGTGTCCAAATATTTGAAACGTTGCACTTCTTTCAGATTTGTCCTGTTTATGCTGCATGATGGTGGTGATTGTTTCTTCGATATGACCATTACTTCTGTTTTCTTACTATTCAGAGTGAGATTTTTTTGTTTTTTTTTTCTTTTACTATTATGTCTATCATTTCTTGTAATTCATTCTCTATCTCTGCTATGACTGTGTAATCCACATATCGCAAATTATCTATGTTGTGACCGTTGACTTCTTTTCCTTTTTTGTCTACTATTGATCTCATAATATGTTCGATGTAAAGTGAAAACAAATCCGGCGACAGAACACAGCCTTGTCTGACTCCTTGCTTTATATATTGGAATTGTCATGTTTGGTTGTTAATTCGTATAGCTGCTGTTTGTTGCCAGTACATTTTTTTATAATTCGCAGATCCTTGCCATCAATGTTTAATTTCTCCAGCTTATTGATTATTTCCACATGCTTTACTTTGTCAAATGCTTTCGTGTAGTCTTTAAAGCACATATATAGATCTTTCTTTACCTCTATAGCTCTTTCTATCAATGTCCTTAAGTTGTATATTGCATTATTGGTGCCCTTTCCTTCCACAAATCCACATTGTTCCTCACTTATTTCTGGTTTTATTTTGTCCCTTACACGTCTCATGATGATTTTTAGTAATATTGTCGTCATATGACTGATGAGACTAATAGTGCGATGGTCTTCACAATCAGTGGCGCCTGACTTCTTCGGTATGGCTACAAAGATAGCTTTTAGTAGATCTTCGGGTATATGTCCAGTGTTATATATGTCATTGAGTAATTTTATTATGACTTGTACTCCCAGCTCTCCTAATGCATTTACCTCTTCGATTGTTATATTGCCAGGACCTGGAGCTTTGCCTCTTTTCATGTGTTGAATTGTATATATATATATATATATATATATATATATATATATATATATATATATATATATATATAATATAGTATATATATAATGTAAACAAATGTACAAGTGATCGCCCACGCACCCTTGCAGTGATGTTCTGTAAGGCCAAATGGTAATGGTTCGATCATAATGAATTCCATGATAAATGCGTGGGAGAGGGTGGGTTGATGACGTAATATGTCTCTAAATTTGTCACGTGACGCTTAGAAATGGGAGTGGTCCTCTAGAGTTTATTTGTCAAAAAAACTATTCTTCAATTTTACAAATCATGTTGGGAGTGTTTCATTCGTCGTTCATGTTATCAATATGTATAGCCGATCATAATGTGTACAGTGTCTCAAAGTAGCATTAGTCTCGTCCCTTAGAGATGTCTCTCAGACTATCATAACCTTTAATGATGTCACTTCACTCGTAGTGTCTACACTTTACTAGTGTTAACTTTTGGTTTCAGTGTCAGAACTTGCAGAATTTTACTAACTTCTACAAACATGATATCATCATCATCATCATCATCATCATCATCATCATCATCATCAAGTACCATGCCTGCTGGCGTAGGTGATCATTTCTCTCCATAACTTTAGATCTGGACAGATTCTTATCATTTCTATTGTTGACCTTTCTGTCAAGCCACCCTCTTACGCTCTCTCGAATCTTATCTATTTGCTTCCCTCTATTTCTTCGACCCTCAATTTTCCCCAGTTGTCATATTATATCCCAGCTATTCACTTCTCGTTACATCGCCAAAAAATAATGTTGAATACGTTTGTTAATAATTCTCGAAAATAAAGAAAAACTATAGCCAGAGATGATATAATTTTGTTCGTGATAACCGGATAGGCTTCTGAAGTACGCCCAGCACATTTAACGCCCATCTCCACATTTGAACGCAACACATAAATTTAGCTCTTCATTAAGACATGAGCTAATTCATGCAAGCAACCCCAAAAAGGAAGGCAATCAACATCGAGGCAATTGGCATGTTTGCATCCATGAATATAGTGCTAGCTAATTGTCGTCTGGGTAATTTCTTCTATTTGTGCGACCCCATATTGAGATTGTTTATCATGAGATCTTGCAGAGCCTGGTTTTGTAAGTCTGTTGGATATTTTTGTGTGAAAATAAAGGTTTTTTAGTTGTAATTCGGAATCAGAGATAGGGAACAGAACCGAATAATGAAAATGCATAACAAATCATATGCATCAACTAAATGAAGAAAAATATAGGTAACAAGAGTCTACGAGAACGGTCGAAAGAGAGAGAATAGGGAAAAGGACAGACAAACATTAGAGTTATTGATTAACAGACAGACAGACAGAGACAGGCAGACAGATAGTAAATGTGAAAAAAGAACATGGTATATGAGTGTCTGTTTGACGATGAATGAAGATATTTCCTATCTAAACACAAAGACAAGAAAATAAGTGAAACTGAACTTAACATTCTTAGTCGATGTGTGAAGATGCGAAGTATTTTACTCGTCTCACTGGATAGGTCGCTTTGGTAAGATAGAGAGAGTGACGCAGAGAGCAGTAATCTTACAAAACATATACCATCCTAAGGAATAATCAAGAATAGTGAAGTTCTATTTCGTTTGTGTTCACTGAGAAGGGCATGGAGGGGTTGTGAAAAAGAGTGTTTGTTTGATTCAGAAAGAGAGAGAGAGAGAGAGAGAGACCATGATGAGGTGAGGAATAAGAAAGTTTCTAAAAGTGAGCAGCTTTAGATCATGTTTCCCTTTCCCACACACCGCCTGTGATTGCCCTGTCAACGTGAGACGTTCAGAATATCTTTACTCTACAAATACTCAGACTGCCACACTTGTCTGAGCAGTGGCGTGCCTAGTAACTGGAAAATACCAGGGGACCAACTGATCCTGGGGGGTTCCATCGACCTCAAGCATCGTAACTCACGAGCGGGGCGCATTCCTCACCTTCCCAGAGTGCTACTCAGGTACCAATTTCTGTCTGAGACTGGGTCAACGGCGAGGGTATTTTTTCCGACAACGAGTACAACCCACAAACGTCTTCCAGCGGGAATCGAACACGGGCTGCTAAAACGTTGGTAGTTAATGGGTTGGTTTTCTTTGGACGTTTTACCTATGGTTATGGTTATGGTTATGGTTATGGAAGGCCTCGGTATCACTGCAAACGAATTAAAATCCATAATTGCTCATCCGCCCGTGCCAGTTGAACCATCTGAATTACTATTTTCTCTCTCTGAACAAAGAAAGGTAGCTGTAGTCCCCATCATAGCTGTCTCAGCACACGCTAAAGGACATAAGACGAACCCGCACAGAAAGTGAACACAGCCATCTGTTCTCCGTCATACGATATCATTATTCATCGTAAACAATCGGAATATCGAAATACAATCAAAACGGATGAAACGCACAGCTCACAGTGTGCACAGAGCACTTAAACTCAGTAGCTCCTGTAACATTTTTCAAATGTTCTGCTTAACAACAAACAAATTGTTAAATGCTTCGATTGTTGCTGAAGTTGAACGTTTCGGGTAGTCCTTATCAGACTGAATCTCATTATGATGTCATCAATTTCAAACAATGCTTCACTTCTTCAGTGATATAGTTCTTACATGGACAGAGCATGACATTCAAGGAAATAGAAGTACACACCGAAAAGGGGTGGAAAGATATGTTATTAAGAAGAAGATGTACAAGAAGCAATTAGTAATGATATTGTTTATAGGTCGTCATCATTCACATCTTTAACTTTGTTAATTAATAGGATTTGGAAATCTGTAATTAAATATCACAGTTGAGGGAATACATCTGGAGACAGTCCAGAGCTATAACTACCTGGGACATACTATAACCAATGATGGAAAATGCAAAACTGAAATAAACAAAAGAATAGGTATGGCAAAAAGTAATTTTAATGCCATGAAAAATATACTAACAAGAAAACAAATATCAGCCGGGCTGAAACTAAGAATGGCAAAATGTTACATCTTCTCAATATTCCTGTATGGTGCAGAAACATGGACATTAGACAAGAAAACAGAACAGAGAATTGATTCCTTTGAAATGTGGATTTATAGAAGAATAGGTAGAATTGGATGGAAAGAAAAGAAAACAAACGATGAAGTTTTAAAACAACTGAAAATAAAAATAGAACTACTAAATACAATTAGAACAAGACAAATGAAATTTTTGGGGCATGTTAAAAGACACAACAGCCTACTAAAAGTAATATTGGAAGGGAAAATACAAGGTAAAAGAGGCAGAGGCAGACCAAGACTAACATGGACGAGTAATATCAAAAGATGGACAAGTCAATCTATGTCAGCCTGCACCATCAAAGCAAGAAACAGAGTAGAATGGCGATCCATGGTAGACAACCTTCGTTGCGGAGACGGCACTCGATGATGTTGATGATGATTTGGAAACAGTGTCCGAACGCTGTAGCAAGAGTGATCATCGTTATGTGTGTAACCGGTTGCGGTAGGCGACCATGTCCTTCCACAACTCTCTGTCCATAGTGCATTCATTTCTATGTTGGTTCTTTACAGTCCCACGACACCAAGCTATCTAATATCGTCTCTCTTTGTCGTCCACGATTTCTCTTTCCTTGTATTTTACTAGTTGTAACAAAGTATTCCAACATTCCTTTTCGCGTGATGTGCTCGGAAAAAAATCTTGTATTGCTGTGAATAGTCACGTCAAGAAAACAAATAAACATTTCCATGAAACGACGGGGACTCCAGCAATGTCGATAATCTTCGTTTGCTTCCATTTTTTCAAATGGTAACTATTTTCCTTCTTTATATTTGTCTTCTCCAATAATGACTGATACAACAAGAATTGTCCACTTCCAACTTTCAAGGGTTGTCCAACTTGTTCAACTTCAACACGTGGCTTATGTATTATATCTGTCTCCGATATGACTAGATATCTAACTCATCTACATGAAGATAAAAAAAATTAATTCGTTTTCATCATCCGTTTTCATCGTCCTTCGATATACCGAATGCTGACGATGAATGATGATATCGTATGACGGGGAACATATGGCTGTATTCACTTTCTGTGTGGTTTCGCCTTATGTCTTTTAGCGTGTGCTGAGACTACTATGATGGTGACTGTAGCTACCTCTCTTTGTATAGGAGATATTAATTCGGATGATTCCACTAGCATGGGCGGTTGAGCAATTATGGATTTTAATTCGTTTGCAGTGATACCGGGGCGTTTCATAAACATAACCATAAATGCAATTTCTACTATTTTCTTTTACAGTGCATACTAGTATTTACTAGTTTTAGAGTTAAGTATAATTTCTACCTTTTCCTTCTTATACCAGTGTTTGTTAATTGTACTCTATACTCTTCAGTAGCATTTTTACCATTTTGCAGTATTTTTTAAAAATCAAACGTTATAACATAAATAGTTAAACGAATATTTGAGAAGTTATAGACACGCCACTGTTTCTGTGGTTATTGATTATTCATTAGTCATTTGACTGTTTGTAGAACTAGACAGATAAATCCTGTGCTCCTTTCCACAACACCTATTTATCTGCTAGCTATTCACATCTTAACTCGGCGAAGCTGTCAGCTGAAATATCACCGGATGTAGCCAGGCAGACATTGTTGTCACGTGGTGCTGTGTGTTTCGAAAATTCTTGAATTATCAGAGTGAAATGGATTTAAAGGGGCAAACGTGCAAAATACAACGGAAAATAGCATTACAAAGAAACAATGGGAAAGAAAAACAGTACAAAAACAGTAAATAAACCTGCTGTAAATGCATCCATTAAAGAAACAATCAAGATATTAGATGGGGGCATGAACGTTATAGAATTGAAAAAGTTATGATAATAAAGGATATGGAAACAAAACGTAGAGAAATGCTAGTTATTGAGTTATTGAGTTATTTGCGGGTCATCATCATTGCACTCCTAACATATTCATAGGTGCTCAGATCATCTCCTCAGCAAGTCCCGTCCAGCGGCTGACGTGTCCAGTTCTGTGTTGGTTCATAAGTCTTCTTATATGGCCACTAAACTTCTCGTTCCTGGTTGTGCCCATCTTAACTCCCATCACTTTCATCCGAAGAAGTGACGTGGACTCATTGTCGTCGAAGTCTTGTCCCCTTCCCACATCTCGGAGTGCACTGATGATGTCCGCCCGATCCGTTGGTTGACCGTCTTCAACGACAGCGCAGCTAGCCAACCTGTCCGCTCTTTCATTTCCCCGTACACATGACATTGGTGAAGACTAAAACAGGTCATGGTCAAGGCATAGAAATGCATCAAAATGCGAGGCTGCAGTAAGTGGATTATAAAGAAGAAATGAACAAAAATAGAACAAAATGATATGTTTACAGCTTTACGTTATTAACGGACTGTACAAAATCGAGAGACGTTTTGGCTCGCTAGGCCTTCAGCAGGAACAATAAATATTGCGTACACAGATATGTGACAACAATTAACACTACATAGTTAACCACATCTACTCAGCGACTCCGGACTAGGTCACAATCAACTGAAAACTGAGTCTTTTCATTCATTATATTTTTTAAAATATCTTATCATCAGTTATCTATGTAGTGTAAATGTTATCCACTTACGTCTCTATGTACGTGTAGTTTATTGATCCTAATGAAGGTCCAATGAGCCGTAGCATCGTTCGATTTTGTCTTCTCCAATACTAACGTAAAGCATTTATTCCTATTATCGTTTTCATGACTCCATTAAAAGAGGACACACATTGATCTGAACATGCGCTTAATGGATGTCCTTATCCTGGAACATAGACAATAAACATAAACAGAAATACCAATGTTCTGGTAGAATGTCATGTATGTACTGTACATGTGTAGCAATAAGTCATTTAAATAATGTGATATGTATGCAGTCTTTATATCTGTTCAAGAGGGAAGAAGGGGACAGAGAGAACTGTTGAAACAAATCGTTTGTTCGGTCACGATAGATACAACTAGAGAGATTGGAATGAAGAAGGGATATGTGTGTGTGTGTGTGTGTGTGTGTGTGTGTGTGTGTGTGTGTGTGTGTGTGTGTGTGTGTGTGTGTGTGTGTGAGTGTGTGTGTGTGTGTTGAAGGAGAGAGAGTTGGAGAGATTGAGGTAGGTGGAAGTAAAAAACGTAAAAGAAAGAATCAGAATGTAAAACTAGTTATTGAAAACGAAATAGAGCTGCAAATTAGGGAAGAATACGAAAGAAGATGAGCGTGAGAGCGGGAGAGAAGGAAAGAGAGAGAGAGAGAGAGAGAGAGTTGGAGAGATTGAGGTAGGTGGAAGTAAAAAACGTAAAAGAAAGAATCAGAATGTAAAACTAGTTATTGAAAACGAAATAGAGCTGCAAATTAGGGAAGAATACGAAAGAAGATGAGCGTGAGAGCGGGAGAGAAGGAGAGAGAGAGAGAGAGAGACAACGCGAGAGAAAGAGAGCTAACGTGCGCTTGCAAAGCAATAAATTTAAGAGAGATAAATTGAGATCTATTTCATATCGTATTATTCTCCGGAAATAGTTCTGACCAATATGTCATTAGTCGATGACATTTGTCATTAGTTATGAGACTACAGTAAACTAGAACTAGTCAGGCAAAGCCGGAAACAGTGATCAGGGAAACAGGAAGTGACGATAGAACTATCGGCAGGTATCTTCGTGGTCCCTAACCCTAGCAGATTTCTGTGTAACCAACTTGTGGTCAAGATGTGTTCCCAGGTAACCGTTGCTCCGTGACACAAGCGATAGGATGAAATCAATGCCGGACGCAAGACAGATACCGGAAGTATTCAATGTCGAATTGTTGCAGAACGAGATTTGAAAATGAGATCTCGTTTCCGGTGAGACTGAGCACAAGAAATGACTGTCTATTGACATACAACTAAATTATGTCTCTCCACAAAACTCAACAAATTAAACCTGGTTGGCATAGAAGAGAATGATCGTCTTTTTAAAATTGAATTATGAACCACTGCTTAAACAAATATTTCTTCTTTTATTATATTGTATTGTATTGTATTGTATTTATATTGTATTGTATTGTATTGTATTGTATTATACTGTACTGTACTATATATATATATATATATATGGTAAAAAGGCTAGTTCTAAATTATATTTTTATTTGGTTGATTGTTTTATGTAGAAAGTTCCTTTATTCTCTTAATATGAAATGTAGATTTACATTTTCATTATTATGATATTATATTATTTATAAATATGATATTTATATGAAATTTATAGTTATATATTTATTATATGATATTTATGTTTATATGTTTGAATATGATATTAAATTTATATGTTTATTAACCATCATCAAGTACCAGGCCTACTGGCGTAGGTGATCATGTCTCTCCAAAACTTTCGATCTCGACAGTTATTTATCATTTCTCTTGTTGACCTTCTGCCAAGCCATTCTCTTAAGCTGTCTGTTATTTTTTTCTCTTCGCTTCCCTCTATTTCTTCGTCCCTCAATTTTCCCAATTGTTACAATATATTCCAGTTGTTTACTTCTCATTAAATGGATAAAAAATGATGATTGTTTCTTCCTAATATCGGAAATTAGCTCTCTTTCTGCTTTGACCTCTCACAGAACATCTTCATTACTCTTCTTAGCTGTTCATGGTACTTTCAACATTCTTCTGTAAAACCACATTTCTACAGACTCCAGTGATTTAACATTTATTAATATGATAATTAGATTATATATTTATTAATATATTATTTTTGATTCGGGTAAATAAGAATTGAGAACCGTTGTTGCAGCTCATTTAGGAGAAATCAAAATGGATGTGAAAGCTTTGAGATCAAGCCCAAAGTGTGACGTGTTTTTGGAGACTCAAGGATAGTCAGTCATGTATTTATTATTATTATTCTTTTTGCGACTCCTGCAATGCATCTGACCCTAAGCTGTATTGAGCTAATTGTTGTCATGCATCCAGTAACTGCAGTGAGAGTTGGGACCTGTTTCATCAGTGAGATTAGGCTCTCCCATAACTCTGTACTGTTCAGGCTTCGTGCTCTTGAGACGTTAAGGGTGCTAAAGTAATTGTCTCTCGTCACTGACAGGACTCAACTATTGGTAATTGTCTCTCGTCACTGACAGGACTCAACTATTGGTAATTGTCTCTCGTCACTGACAGGACTCAACTATTGGTAATTGTCTCTCGTCACTGACAGGACTCAACTATTGGTAATTGTCTCTCGTCACTGACAGGACTCAACTATTGGTAATTGTCTCTCGTCACTGACAGGACTCAACTATTGGTAATTGTCTCTCGTCACTGACAGGACTCAACTATTGATAATTGTCTCTCGTCACTGACAGGACTCAACTATTGGTAATTGTCTCTCGTCACTGACAGGACTCAACTATTGGTAATTGTCTCTCGTCACTGACAGGACTCAACTATTGGTAATTGTCTCTCGTCACTGACAGGACTCAACTATTGGTAATTGTCTCTCGTCACTGACAGGACTCAACTATTGGTAATTGTCTCTCGTCACTGACAGGACTCAACTATTGGTAATTGTCTCAAATAATTGTATACGAGTTTTCTGACAATTCAGGTTGTCTTTCTTTTATCCATTACATCGAACACATTTGTGTAAATGCATCCGAAAAATGACGATCCAAGAAGCTAGTAACATTATCGTTAACGTTTTGAGTAGTTAGTGTAGTTATCTTGTGACGAACATACTGTGTAAGCTTTAGAAGCAATGCAGCAGGAGGTCGACGCCTGGGAGTCATGACTCAGGCGGGCCCACCTCCCATAGAGTGTCAAGAAGCTAAAGGGCCGAAACACTTGCTCGATGGGGCTACTTCTGATGATCAGATTGCTGCGAAGCTCTGTACAAAGAGTTTCCTACTAAGGTAAAGTAAAGTACGAGACTTGAATCGGCATCTTAGCAAACGAGTTTTCACTTATATGTGCATGGGCGCCTATTTAGAGGTGTTCGGAGACTTCTGGATTGTGTCGTTTCAGGGATCGAAACTCACGATGCGAGAATTCCACACCTTCCCAGTGTACCTGGTGCTCATTTCTGCATAGTGGTTGGATCGACCGGGGTATTTTTATGTTTCCAACCACGAGTACAAATCACACTGCTCCCAGTGGGAATCGAACATGTGTTGTTCGAACGTCGGTAGCCCAGTCGGGTGGTTATCCCAACTAAGCTACCGAGACACCCTCAAATAACAATATATATTCTTTTAACGGGATGTGGTCCTGTATAAGACACCACGAATTCCATAGACAGATAGAAACGAACCTGCGCTACTTCATGAATAACATAAGGTGATCATCACGGTTCTATAGACATGTCATGTGACGTGAGGACGACAGAGAGAGAGAGAGAGAGAGAGAGACAGACAGATAGAGAGACAGAGAGAGAGAGAGAAAGGAGGCGCTTCATTATCACGGGAACAATAGATGAGGAGAAAAAATATTGTACTCGTAACAAGACGCTCTGACAGAATGGCCGAATTCTTTATTGATTTTATAAATTATTCTGCAACAAACGTGTTTGTGAGATTTATAGCACACTTTTTTATTTCCATGTTCACGTAACATGATAGTGGTGGTTTAGTCTGTGTCGTGTTTTGTGTAAACTGATGACTTGCTTAACTGGATCGTGAGTCGGTATGGATAGTTATCCATCAAAAACCATTCTGAACATTTGAACAGTTTCTTTTGAGTTGATGAAAGCACACTTCTCCGTAAGTCATGTTTGAGCTTAAATGACATATCCATCTATCTCTTCTATGTTCTTAAATATAGAAATGCCACACTTCATGAGTGATATCCCAAGGTGCAAGAACAATATGAAAAATAACCACTACCGAGGTGAAATGTGTTAGACGAATGACAGGAATCAGCCTGAGAGATAAGATCAGAAAGGTGTTAGACGAATGACAGGAATCAGCCTGAGAGATAAGATCAGAAGCGATGAACTGAGGAAAAAGCTAGGAATAATTCCCGCCATAGAGTATATAAAGAAAGGACAAATAAAATAGTTTGCCACGTGATAAGGCAGAAAGATAAAAACACAACGAGCCTTAAATAAGCGTTGCGAGAACACCAGATCCAAAAGCCGACCACGAAAAAAAGATGGATTGATAGAATATCAAAAACACTAGAAAACTTAACCGCAGGAGGTTCCAACAGAAGAGTAAATGATATCTCCCTCGGAGGCTGAAAGGAAAATGAGAAAGGAATGGAGAAGTTAAAAAAGCAATATTTCAGTTTAAATGACATATTCTTATATCTCAACTATACACTTTATATACAAATATCAGAACTCATAACGTAATGACTGATATCTGAACTTAAATGACATATCCTTATATCTCAACTATATACTTTATATACAAATATCAGAACTCATAACGTAATGACTGATATCTGAACTTAAATGACATATCTCTTGATCTCTTCTATATCCTTGATATAGACATGCCACTCTTAATAACGAGATGAGTGATTTTCAGTTTCCATGACATATCTTGTATATTTGCCACAGGAGAGACAAGGAAGTCGGTTGCGATGATGGAGATAAAGATCTTACAAGAGCAGTAAGAGTTTTAAAAATGGTAGCAATCTCGTAATAATTTGAGATATGCGAATGACGCTATCTTAATATCAGAGACAAGGAATGAATTACAAGAAATGATAGACATAATAGTAAAATAAAGCAAGTAGTAACGTCCCAGTCTGAATAGTAAGAAAAAAGAAGTAATGAATATATATGGAAGAAACAATCATCAACATTATTCATCACCATATTCAAATAAACATGAAAAATCTGAAACATGTGCAACGCATCATATATTTGGGCACAATAATAACATCAGATGGAAGATACACCACAGAATTAAATGCATGATGACTCAGGTCAAAATAGCATTTCAGAAAATGACAATCGTCTTATGCAACAAATCTATATCAATAGAAGTGAGAAAGAGAGTTCATCGTTGCTATATAGATCCAATTCTGACCTATAGAAACGAATAATCAGGGACAGTAAACAAACAAATAAAAAAATGAGTAGAGACCACAGAGGTGGGATTTCTCTGAAGAATGTTGAAAGTGGAATACTTGGTTACAACTGGGAATATACAGGGAAAGAGAGATATATACTGCATAGCTTGGTGTCATGGCATTAAGAACAGTCAACACCAGAATTAATACGATGCACTGTGGATAGAAAATTGTGGAAGGACATGATCGCTACCTCAACCGGTATGGCACATGATGATGATGATGATTAAACGATATACATGTTTCACAGTTTTCGCATATTCCCAAAAATTGAGTTTTCTTTCTAGCTCTGTATAAAGACCTTCTCTCTCATGACCATCACATCTTTCTAGCTCTATATGAAGACCTTCTCTCTCATGACCATCACATCTTTCTAGCTCTATATGAAGACCTTCTCTCTCATGAACATCACACCTTTCTAGCTCTATATGAAGACCTTCTCTCTCATGACCATCACATCTTTCTAGCTCTATATGAAGATGTTCCCTCTCATGACCATCACATCTTTCTAGCTCTATATGAAGACCTTCTCTCTCATGACCATCACATCTTTCTAGCTCTATATGAAGACCTTCTCTCTCATGACCATCACATCTTTCTAGCTCTATATGAAGACCTTCTCTCTCATGACCATCACATCTTTCTAGCTCTATATGAAGACCTTCTCTCTCATGACCATCACATCATTCTAGCTCTATATGAAGACCTTCTCTCTCATGACCATCACATCTTTCTAGCTCTATATGAAGACGTTCCCTCTCATGACCATCACATCTTTCTAGCTCTATATGAAGATGTTCCCTCTCATGACCATCACATCTTTCTAGCTCCTTATGAAGACGTTCCCTCTCATGACCATCACATCTTTCTAGCTCTATATGAAGACCTTCTCTCTCATGACCATCACATCTTTCTAGCTCTATATGAAGACCTTCTCTCTCATGACCATCACATCTTTCTAGCTCTATATGAAGACCTTCTCTCTCATGACCATCACATCTTTCTAGCTCTATATGAAGACCTTCTCTCTCATGACCATCACATCTTTCTAGCTCTATATGAAGACGTTCCCTCTCATCACCATCACATCTTTCTAGCTCTATATGAAGACGTTCCCTCTCATGACCATCACATCTTTCTAGCTCTATATGAAGATGTTCCCTCTCATGACCATCACATCTTTCTAGCTCTATATGAAGACCTTCTCTCTCATGACCATCACATCTTTCTAGCTCTATATGAAGACGTTCCCTCTCATGACCATCACATCTTCTCTCGTATCAAAAAAAGGGAGCTCCTAAGAAACATCAGAGAAAAACAATTGACATTTTCCGGGCACTTCATGAGAAGAAGAAATTTGGAATTTGTTGATTACAGCTGGCAAAATACTAGGAAGAGAGATCATGGACAAAAAAAGTGAAAATATATTAGGTAGCTTCGTGTCATGGCGCGGTAAACCGACAATAACAGAATTGATACAATGCAGTGGATAGAAAGTTGTGGAAGGACATGCCAGCCTACGCCAACCGGTATGACACATGTTGATGATGATGCTGTTTTCTTACTTGGATTTATTTGCTTCATTAGTATATTATGTTACACCTGATGAAGGCATTTGTCAAAACATAGTAGTTAGTCTTGTTTTTCTATTAACTTAGCTGCTCCATACAGTTATGTATACTTTACAAGAGAGTGTATATTTTAATTAGACTGGATATAGTTAATCTATTCTTGAGAGATATAGATTATTTCAACTGTATATTAAATAAAATCTAGTTAAAAATGAAAAGAGAATTTCTAAACACAATTCAAACAAGACAAATTATATTTTTGAGGCATGTTAAAAGACACAACAGCCTATTAAAAGTAAAGTTTGGAAGGGAAGATACAAAGTATAAGAAGCAGAGGCAGACCAAAACTAACATGGATAAGTAACATCAATGATGGACAAGTCAGCCTATGACAATCTGTACCATTAAAGCAAGAGCAGAGCGGAATAGCTCTCATTGTTAGCCAACCTTCGATGTGGAGACGACACTTAATGAATGAATGAAACTACAGATAGATAGCTTATTTATACTAAAAATATCTTATTTATGTTGGAAATATATCGCTTATTTGAACTTAAAATAGCTTATTTATGTTAGAAATATATAGCTTACTTGAACTTAAAATAGCTTATTTGGAATGTTGATGGCTTCTTTAGATCATTTTGAAGTTAGATTAGGTGTAAGACTGGAGTTCCTACTCTTCCCCTCCCCTCCTCCCCCCCACCCCACCCCACCCTCCCCCCACCCCATTACTGTGACTATATTTGCATGTTAGCGAAGCCATCAAAGACGAATGAGATCAACCAGAATCTTATTTGCAGTCGCTCAGGCACTAACACATGGTCAAATAGAAGACCCACAAGAACACTTAATAGTGTCTCATATTTTGTATGTTTGATATATACGCTTATCTCCATTTAGACTGTTCACTAGTCTGTGCGTCCTTTGTTATTGTTTATGAATTTCACAAAGTACCTAGAGCATCGCCAGTGCTGGGTTGATGAGGCCCTAATCTAAATAAAACTTTGAGTCTCTCCTCCTCGCCTTAAAAATTAACACCAGAAGGTCTCACGAAACTTGAAATCATGTAGTAAAGTAAAAAAAAAAATAAAGTGCCCCCTTCACGCCAAGTGGCGTATAGGGAATATGGTGTTAGTGACCATAAATTGTATAGACTTTCGGCACATGATTTTGGGGTTAATGTAGTCGGTATTACGCCCGTGCCGCTTTACTCTCCCAGATTGAATTCATGTATGGGGTGAACAATCGTAGCCGTAAAACTTCTAAAAAATGGTTTCAGGACACTCGGATTGTGTGGACCTAAACTATACATTTGTACAGATATTTACATTTGCTCTTTTAGCAGAGGTGGGCAACCAACGGTCCGTGGGTCATAGGAGACCCACCAAGTTATTTTAGCAGAGGTGGGCAACCAACGGCCCGTAGGTCATAGCAGACCCACCAAGTTATTTTAGCAGAGGTGGGCAACCAACGGCCCGTGGGTCATAGCAGACCCACCAAGTTATTTTAGCAGAGGTGGGCAACCAACGGTCCGTTGGTCATAGCAGACCCACCAAGTTATTTTAGCAGAGGTGGGCAATCAACGGCCCCTGGGTCAAAACAGATCCACCAAGTTATTTTGACAGGCCCTAGCACTTGATGTGACAATGACTATACACTCCATTGCCCTGAACTAAAATAATAATTAAAAAAATAAATATAAAGTATTTTAAAAAATGCTCAAACCCTTACCAGTAATCTTTCCATTTATAATTTATGGTTGAATTTTCTCTCCCCGTGCCTTTCTTTTCTCTCTGACACTCTCCCTTTCATTCCACTCTCTTTTCTGTCTTTCACTCTCCATCACAAATAAGATTGTTGCATTACAATTGTTTGTGAGTGCAAATTACGTAATTTATATAATGGCTTTATTTAGGTATGGTCCCTGCCCCTCGGCGTCTTCATAGTTTTCAAATAAGGCCTTCAGACAATAAAGATTGCCCAATATTGTGGCTCATAGTTAAATCTATCCCTGAGTACTGCTGTCTGTGTTCAGTTTGAGTTTGTATCTGGCGTTTCTTTATTAACAGATAGTTGATATTTTCTTCTGATTGTTTGGCATGTAAAAAAAAAGAAAAAACTATCTTTACGACACATAGTACCACTGCTGGTGTATGTCGGGGGGTACACGATAGAACCTGAGGGATAAAGGCCGCTTGGTTAAAGCAGTCGCCACGACATGTGAGACTCCGGATTTTTATTTCACCTCCGATTAAACAAAACACTTTCTGTCTACCGCGGGTTTCGAACACCGGCTTTGGTATGTATTTGATTGAAATGCTACTTTTCTAAAGCAATTGCTTTTTTTAGTTTTAACAAAACGTGTTTTTAAAATTAAGCTGTACAAAAATTATTAGACATGATTTTCGTTATTAAATCATAGATTGCCTGTTAAATCACTCTAAGACAGTGGAATGGTTATTGATCTTAAAGTGCAGGAATTCGACTCAGTCGGCGCAAAAAAAAAAACGGCTAGGACGTCTGGGAAATAAAAAGAAACGGATCAATACCCCCTGTATACATCCATGTACCAATACGATTAATAAGCGCTTCGTTACTACATCTGCTAACGACATGACGTTTATAAAGTTGGCCAGGGAGCTGTAAAATCGGCCGACAAAACAATAAGTTTAGCAGTCCAACTAAACGACTATGCTAATTTGTCTCCACAGATTTCTGGCACTAAAGTATAGAACATAACCTGACGAATACAAGTGTTTGTGGTAAATGTTACTTTGTTGAAGATACAACGTAAAGGCACGACACTAGTGTTTGTGGTAAATGTTACTTTGTTGAAGATACAACGTAAAGGGACGACACTAGTGTTTGTGGTAAATGTTACTTTGTTGAAGATACAACGTAAAGGGACGACACTAGTGTTTGTGGTAAATGTTACTTTGTTGAAGATACAACGTAAAGGGACGACACTAGTGTTTGTGGTAAATGTTACTTTGTTGAAGATACAACGTAAAGGGACGACACTAGTGTTTGTGGTAAATGTTACTTTGTTGAAGATACAACGTAAAGGGACGACACTAGTGTTTGTGGTAAATGTTACTTTGTTGAAGATACAACGTAAAGGGACGACACTAGTGTTTGTGGTAAATGTTACTTTGTTGAAGATACAATGTAAAGGCACGACACTAGCTAGTGTTTGTCATCATTATCAGCATCAACAAACGTCATACCGGTTGGCGTAGGCGATCATGTCCTTCCACAGTTTTCTATCAGCATTTTATCAATTCTGTTATTGTCTGTTTACCGTGTCATGATACCAAACAACTTAGTATCTTCTCTCTTTGTTGTTCACGATCTCTCTTTCCCTGTATATTGCCAGTTATAACCAATAAATTCCTACTGTCCTCGTCTTATGATGTGCCTGAAAAATGGCGATTGTTTCTCTCTGATATTTTTTTTAGGATCTTCCTTTGTGGGTTGGCCTCTTTGAGAATGTCCCATGTTGGCATTTTTAGTTGTCCAAGGAACTTTCAACATTCTACTGAAAAATCCAATCTCTGTGGCCTCTAATCGTCTATCCATCTGTTTGTCTACTGTCCATGATTCGCTTTCATAGATCATAATTGGTTCTATATAGCACCGATGAGCTCTCGTTCTCACTTCTATTGGCAAAGGCGTGTTGCACAAGAGGTTTATTCATTTCCTGAAATGTTATTTTGGCCTGAGCTATTTTTCTTTGTGTTTATGCAATGTTTAAATAACAGTGACATTAGTTTCATTATTAACATTAGTTTGCTCATAGTTGAAAGTTATATTACAAATAATGACACTAAAAGCAGTATTAATATATGTTATAGAGTTGAGCTATTGAGAGCCGCTTCTCAAGAGACAGATAGCAGTATCATATAGTGGCGACCAGCAGAATAACAAGTTAAGTTGAGAAATAGTTCAGGTAGGGGTAGTAGACACCCACCGAAGTAGAGAGGGTCATGACTTGACCTAGACATTATAGTTGAGGGGGATTTTCCATGAATCTCCACTCGCCCAGTTGTTGTGAGGGTGACCATCACATACATAACACGCATCGACCTCGTGATGTTGTTGTAAAATCTCCACGATTGTCCATGCAAGTTAGTTGTTATTGTCAAAGTCATGGAACGGTCAAGTGGTCATCCAGCTACCAGGATGAGGTAATGTTATTCCAAATAGGTCGTAGAGATTCGGGGAAACAGGGTGTTTGTCCAAATTTGGGAAAGTTCAGGTGTGAGTCACAGATAGTGAGCAAGCGACAAGCTCAGGTGACCAGATCACGTCGCAAGTAGTCAACTTGCGATGATCTTATTGGTCATTATCTTGCAGGTAGAAGAGAGTTGTTGAGTACTTAAAGTCCTGCACAACAGTTTAAGTCAGAAAAAAAGTTAGGACAGAGTCAGAAAGTTAAGTCAGAGGAGCAGAAGAGAAGTTAGAATGTAGACTAAAGCAGTTTAGAAACAGTTAGAGTCAGAACAGTTAGAAAGTTAAGATTAGAAGTGAAGCCAGTATTTCAGAAGTTCGAATCTCCAAGTGTAGTTCAAGTCAGTTTAGAAGTTATTCTTGATAGATAGTTGATCAAGAATATTATGACTTTAGTTGTGAAGTGATTGTGTTTCAATTTGAAGCATTTCACGAATCTTACATGTCGTAAGTAGACAAGTTGAGTAAATTGACTGATGAATAAGTTGTATGCCATTGATGCACTGGAATATTCTCATAGACACCGGCGACTGCCTCGGAGATATTCCACATTAAGTAATCCTTAATGTCTATAGTGCATTTGCCACTAGCGATCATGATTGTAAGAAAGAATAAATCAATAAACTTGATTATCATTGTTTGTAACAAGAAAGACTCTGTCATGATCTTACATGTTGCCTCAATGTTGTGATGGGCAGTGACCATTGAAGAAGATAAAGATATAACAAAGAACAAGACGACTCTATTACATATATTATATTATTAATCAATCAAAGAAATGATAGTTTTTCACTCCTTCATGTTGTGAATTCTGTAAAATTCTAATAGTCATGATGTGACGATGAATAATTAAAGAAAAATTAATTGTACAACTCAGCATTTCTACCAACATTGTGCTAGCGGTGCGAAACATGGATGTTAACAGAATATAAGAAAAGAAAGAAGACAGATTACAACTGTTGGAACGAGAAGTCTTCTAAAAATTCTTAATGTGGTGATAAAGATATACAATGAAGAAAGAGAGACAAAACAAGCCAATTGAAATATTTCAGAAAAAAAAATGTATTAAATATAAAAACATGCAATAGTAAGAATATAAATGCATACAGATTTAACATGAATACGATTAAAATGTTTGTAGGCTCAAAATAAACAATGAAATATTGAAAAAAAAGTAACATACAAAAAAACATAGAACTGAACTTTCTTCTATTATATTAAAGTATTACTTTGACACCAAACCAAGGTGGTACAATCTCGCTGATCGTTCGCTATGTTTGCATCGCAGATGTGGTGCATACGTTATGACCATGAGTTGCAAGACGATGGACGTGATGGCAGTGACCAAGGCATTCATCTGGTTAGAGTCATAAGACCATACCCACGTCTGTATACTGGATGATTCGATGAACATGATAAGAAAAGTGGATGCGGGCTCTGTGCGCATGCAATGGGTAGAATCATTGCAGAATACAAAAATACGTAAAGTCACCTTTGTCTATGTCCCTGGACATGCGGGAATACGGGGAAATGATAGAGCGGACAGGTTGGCTAGCTGCGCTATTGTTGAGAGCATTCAACCAAAGGATCGGGCGGACATCATCAATGCCCTCCGAGATATGGGAAGGACAAAGGACTTCGACAACCATGAGTCCACGTCATTCCTTCGGATGATAGAGATGGGAGTTAAGATGGGCACAGCCAGAAACGGTAAACTTAGTGGGCGTGTAAGAAGATTAATAAATCAACACAGAACTGGAGTCGTCAGTCGCTTGACGCTGCGAGACACCCTGATGAGGGGATCTGAGCACCTATGGACATGTTCGGAGTGTAATGATGATGACCCGCAAATAACTCAATCGCATATACCTGACACATACATGTATATGGGTGCGTGTGCTCATTCACTATACCTGATGACGTGGCTGCCTACCTTGCCTCGTTGACGACGGTCTACAGTTATAACTTGCCCCAGTAAATTATCTTTTTCTTTATTTTGCTGGCTGTGTATTCATTCCAAACAGTTGCACGTAACCACAGAAACATTACTGCTAGCCATGATTGTATACACTATATAAAAGAAGACATTTTTCATTGAAGATAGTGTCCTGAAAGGCCATGACAATAAGAAAAAAAACATGAAACAAAATTTACTGAAACTTCACCATCACATTCAACAAAACATGAAACAAAATTTACTGAAACTTCACCATCACATTCAACAAAACGTGAAACAAAATTTACTGAAACTTCACCATCTCATTCAACAAAACGTGAAACAAAATTTACTGAAACTCCACCATCTCATTCAACAAAACATGAAACAAAATTTACTGAAACTCCACCATCTCATTCAACAAAACATGAAACAAAATTTACTTAAACTTTACCATCTCATTCAACAAAACGTGAAACAAAATTTACTGAAACTTCACCATCTCATTCAACAAAACGTGAAACTAACACATCTCACGCGTTCTGATTTATTCACATGAAGATGTCGACAATTATATGTATCAGTTACATATCAAATATGTATGTCGAAGCCATTAATGTGTTAACATTTCCTAGTAGGCGTTCATGCTGACAAGAGGCCTTGTTAGTAAGGGTTTGTCAAGGTTTTACTAACGTGAGTCAGCGCTCAAGGTTTTACTAACGTGAGTCAGCGCTCAAGGTTTTACTAACGTGAGTCAGCGCTCAAGGTTTTACTAACGTGAGTCAGCGCTCAAGGTTTTACTAACGTGAGTCAGCGCTCAAGGTTTTACTAACGTGAGTCAGCGCTCAAGGTTTTACTAACGTGAGTCAGCGTTCAAGGTGTTACTAACACGAGTCAGCGCTCAAGGTTTTACTAACGTGAGTCAGCGCTCAAGGTGTTACTAACGTGAGTCAGCGCTCAAGGTTTTACTAACGTGAGTCGGAGAGACTTCTTCGCCAATAACTTATCAGGCCCAACTCCAGACATAGCTTAATTCAATATTGCTATGAAACTTGATAGTGCGTGTTATACAATCTTACCGTTATCACGTATGTGTAAATGCGTCTGTTACGATTTAATTTATATGCACTCTCTATGGTTCTAAAGAATCCACACGACTGTAGCTATACTGTGCATAAGTGATGATACTGTGACAGTGTGCACTGTTTTTATTGCAAAGACTGTGGTTTATGACACGGTGACATTTCCATATTTTTTTTATTTGAGGTTATATGTCTATAGCTATAGAGAGATTCGGCTCAAAGTGGTAGCGTGGAGGTGGTGGTGAATAGGGGCCATGGTTGCACTGAATCCAGTCTTGGCTACTGTAGCTTGGAGCTACTTATACACTATATTGATGTGGTAGTTCATTTGTTTGCTTCAACAGTTTGAGACAGAACACTGCCCGAACCTATACCCCACATTTGACGTGGGAGCTCTGTTATGCCTCATACACGGATGGGCAGACAATCCACTCAACAGAAACTCCAACACGTTTAATGTCACCATCCGATTTAAAGTTTGTGATGACGTCATCATTCGTGCTGGAGACACTGGTCCTAGACTTTCCTAATCTCGGTGTCTGGCTCGTTAATTGCCTACTTCAGCTGTGTCCTTCAAACACTCTTGAGGGCACGAGTAACTGTTTTAATCTGCATTCTCATACTAGAATTTGTTGCAAGATGAACTTCACTTTCCTGTGCCAGTTTTGTCCTTGACTTTAGCCAAGAAACTTCATGTTACGCTTTAGATTACAGTACAGACTAGTTACTGTATATATCACACAACGAATTTGTTGTTGAATGATCGACTTTTCGAGCTTTATAAGCATTCATAAAATAATTCTTTCCTGTTTTTTTTTTCTTGCTGGTTTAATTATTCACATCACAAATTGAAGTGTCCAGTGAATTGTGGGGGAAAAAAAACTGGCCATAACATAAATACATAACAAAAATTATAACTTTGAACTTTTTATATTTTAAATTATAGGATACATAAAGAAAATGTACATAAAAAGAGTTCTTATATGTTATGCAGAGCCAGCCTTAACATATGAATGTGAGTCAAGGACAATGGGACAACAGACAAGAAAATCATTGGAGGCTGTAGAAATGTGGTTTTACAGAAGAATGTTGAGAATACCATGGATAGCTAAGAAGAGTAATGAAAACGTTCTGAAAGAGGTCAACGCATAGAGACTGCTAATTTCCAATATTAGGAAGAAACAGTCATAATTTTTTGGGCATGTAATGAGAATAGAACTGGAGTATATTGTGACAACTGTGAAAATTAAGGGACAAAGAGATAGAGGGAAGTAACGAGAAAAGATACCAGACAGCTTAAGAGAATGTCTTGCCGGAGGGTCAACAACAGAAATGATAACTAACTGTCGAAATCGAAAGTTGTGGAGAGACTTGATCACCTACGCAGGCAGGCATGTTAATTGGTGGTGATGATAGGATACATAAATGCGATTTTTGGGCCATGTTAAAAGACACAACTGTCTCTAAAAGTAACCTTGGAGGGGAAAATATAAGGTAAAAGATGCAGAGTCAGACCAAGACTAACATGGGCTAGTAACATCGGAAGATGGACAAATCAGCTTATGACAAGCTGCACCATCAAAGCAAGAGACAGAGCAGAATGGCGCTGCATGGTAGCCACCTTCGTTGCGGAGACGGCACTCGATGATAATGATGATAGGATACATACATAAGAAAATAATGCATTGTGGGGGCTTACACATAAAGTGATGACGACATTTGTACATCGTATTTAACATTTAAAATCTACATATACGTAATAAATAAATAAATAAATAAATATATATATATATATATATATATATATATATATATATATGTAGATGTACAATCAAGTGCCGGACTGAAGAAAATGAAAAAAACGAACTTGGATTTCAGACTCTACATGGAAATACATCAAAGAAAGAAGTGAAGCGATGAGAGCCATGATTAATGTAAAGACAGATCTTGGAAAGGTCCTGGCAAAAGCAACATACAAAGAATTAGACAACAAAGTAAAAAGTTCAGCAAGAAGAGATACAAGAGCTTATATAGACAATTTGGCAGAGAAAGCAGAGACAGCTGCAACTACAGGAGACAGCAGAACTCTCTATACTGTACAAAATATGCTGACAAACATCTATACATCCAGTGGAACACCAATTCTAGACAAATCTGGATTAATGCTAACAACAAGCGCAGACATAAAAGCCCGTTGGGTGGAACACTTCAAAGAAATTCTTAAATGTCCGCTACCCCACAGTTTAATAGATTTTGAAGCTGAAACACCAGCAGCAGAATTAGATGTAAATTTAGATGACTTCACCTTGAGCGAAATAGAAACCACCTTAAAGCATATGACCAATAACAAGGCTGCTGGAGAGGATAAGTTAACCGCTGAGATACTCAAGGCAATTGATAGCCATAATTTAATACATCTCCAGAAAATGTTCAACATCATTTGGAAAGCAGAGAAGACGCCTCGTAAGTGGAAAAAGGAATCCTTGTTAAGATTCCAAAAAAGGTCAATCTTAGAGATTGTAACAACTGGAGAGGCGTGACACTTTTGTCAGTTGCCTCAAAGTTATTCTGCAAAATCATCCTAAATAGAATAAAGGATTCAATAGATACAGTAATGCGTGAGGAACAGGCTGGGTTTAGAAAAAGGGAGAAGCTGCCTTGACCATATTTTCACTCTATGACTTATATTGAAGGAACACATTGAGAAGCAGAAACCTTTTGTACTTAATTTCATCGACTTCAACAAAAAAGCATTTGACAGTATTCATAGAGATTCTTTGTGGAAAATTCTGAAGCAATATGGTTTACCATCAAAAATCATAAATATTATCAAAGACATGTATGGTGGTTGCATATGTGCAGTTCAAACAGAGGAAGGACTGAGTGAATGTTTCCCAATAGAAACTGGGGTTAAACATGGATCTATTTTATCGCCCTTGTTATTTGGAATTGTTACGGACTTCATAATGAAGAAATGCTCACTGGTAATAAAGGCATCGAATGGATACAAGGAGACCATTTGGAGGACCTCGACTTTGCTGATGACATAGTTCTCATCAGCAGTCAGATAAAAACGATGCAGGAAAACACAAATGAACTATCATCAATAACCAGCAAAATTGGGCTTGAGATCAATCATGAAAAGACTAAAGTCATGAAAAGTTTAATTCCAACAGACGACAAAATATACATGGAAAACAAACCAGTGGAAGAGATCGATCACTTTATCTATCTTGGAAGTCACATTGACCGAGAAGGGGATACAAGCAAAGAAATTAGAATCAGAATAACTAAAGCAGCAATGTCTTTCAGAAGCCTTGAAAAGTTGTGGAAATCAAAACTCATCAGCACAAACACAAAACTTAAGACTATTCAAATCAAATGTATTATCAACCCTTACGTATGCGTGTGAAAGCTGGAAAACAACAAGACATATAAAAACAAAGTTGAACGCATTCGAAAATAAATGTCAGGAAATAAATAAAAAAGGAAAATACTTGGTATAGCGGTGGAACGAATTCAAAACAAACGAGGAAATTAGAGAAATCGCAAATTAACCACTAATATCTTCAGTAATAAAGAAAAGACGATGGTCATATGTTGGACATGTGATGAGAAGAGATAGTAACCGAATAGCAAAGGTTTCCCCCTCATGTGGGAAACAACAGGTAAGAGAAAAAGAGGAAGACCCATAGAGACACTGAGAAGAACATTGCTGAGAGAGGCAAAAGCAGCAGGAATCGGCTCCCTCAATGAGATAGAGCTGCTTACACAGAACAGAGACAAATGGCGAGATTTGATAAAATATCTTTAAAAGAATTGAAAACTGCTAGAACAAAAATTCAGATTTAGGAGTATCTTGGTCTACGCCCTATGTGCCGGCTACGGCTCGAAAGGTCAATAGATAGATAGATGTAGAAAGAGGGATTAATTTTATTACATCGGTACAGCTACGCTATATTGATCAGTCTGGTTTGGCTTCGATCGATCGAGTACTTCAGCACACTTTGGTCTGGTGGTGCAGCTTTGAGTTCATAATTCAGGATCTAAGTTTCAGTCCCTTTTCTTATTTCAACCATGCCATTTTTATTTATGTTATTACTGACCATTGTAGTACACAATCTTATTATATATACAGGGTGTTTATAAAGTCTCACTACACTTGGTATCTAGGTCAATTTGAAAAAAAAATGTTTATGACGTCATCACAATATGTGCTCCCACTGTCAATGAAATTTGTTGAATAAGTTTATTGCTACTGGAAATGTGGAAGATGCTCCACGATCTGGTAGGCCTGCTGTGAATGATGAAATATGTTTAGATATCCAAGACAGAATCCTTAAAAGTCCAGACAAGTCATTAAGAAAACTGTCGCAACAAGTGAACTTACCATTGAGCACATATTGTGATGACGTCATAAACATTTTTTTCAAATTGACCTAGATACCAAGTGTAGTGAGACTTTATAAACACCCTATATATGCATGTGTGTGTGTAGATATATAGAAACGTGTGCAGATTGGATGTGAAGTGTTGTAATGATTTAAACGAAGTTATTTTAAAAAATAAAAACTGATAAATGAAGAACGGTTATACATATAATATTATTCTCACGAGACAGAACAGATTGAATATTATAACAAAGAATGAAGTCAGGATGGAGTGCATACAGAGTAACGGCGTTTCATTTCAGAACTGCATCGACGATTAACGTCATCTCGTGATGATATGCATGACAATAGTGTGGCTTTGAGGTCACATTGGCAAAGGGTAGAATAAGAATGTGGAATAAATAATGAGACATAATGAATAAGGTAGTCGCGCCGATTGCGAATCTCAGTGTGATGATTCAGGACTCTCTATCTCTCTCATCTCTCTCTCTATCTCTCTCATCTCTCTCTCTGCGATCAGGACTCAGTCAGATTAGGATTCCAGACTCCCACATGAAGTCAGCTGTCAGGTTAAGTGTGTTGATCGCCCCCACAGACAGAACGTCACATTTAGAGTCTGCCAGTTCTACTCTGACTGAACACCCGTTAATACGTTGCACTGCGTTCTGCGCCAGTGGCCCAGAGCATCCGATTTCAGCCAGCATTTTTTCAGGTTTGCTTTCCTTAGCCTTTGATTGTCCCCAATCTTCCTGCAAGGCAGCAGTTGATGTTTTCTGTAGGGGGATTCTGCCCTTAGATGGTCCGCCCTCCCAGGTTTACGAGCACCATTCAGGACAGAATTCATCTCCGACAATGTGTGAGGCTTCTATATTTATATAAATATAATATATTTTCTGATAAAACTGATGACAAGAAATCAATATTATGTAAGAGTCAAGTAATACATAATAATATAAAGTAAAACATTCTAGAAATGTCCTGTTTGAATTATTTATTTCATTGTATACTTTATTGGTAACCCAAGCCTTGACATTATTTGACAATATGAATACAAACAAGATAATTAGTAAGATTACACAGATGGCATTTCACAAAAGAATATTTCTTGCTCCGTAGATAGCGTCAATGAATAACAAAAACATGAAAAGACAGTTTAACGGATAAAAGGGGATTTTACAACAAACAATAGACACGAATAATGACTTTTTGTTCTGTATGTTTTGTACAGAGATTGTATGAAAGACGCTGTGATAAAAGACAGAATAAGAAATAACATAGAAATACGATAAATAAGGCAGGTTGTTTTGTAATATTGTGGCTTGGCAGAGCAGAGGAGCTTATGCACAAGATAAGTAGCAGAGAAATGTGGAAAATCATAATCGCGGACACCAACACAGTCATGACATAAAGTGCTTGATCTAACAGTCACGTTCTAGCGAGGTGGTAACCTATCTTTCTGGGGCTCTGAATGGGTGCATATTTGTTCGTCACTGACACTTTAGTTGGTTTACTTGTTTATGAATATCTGGAAACTGTTGTTGTTGTTGTTGTTGTTGTTGTTGTTGTTGTTGTTGTTGTTGTTGTTGTCGTCGTTGTCGTTGTCGTTGTTGTTGTTGTTGTTGTTGTTGTTGTTGTTGTTGTTGTTGTTGTTGTTGTTGTTGTTGTTGTTGTTGTTGTTGTTGTTGTTGTTGTTGTCGTCGTTGTTGTTGTTGTTGTTGTTGTTGTTGTTGTTGTTGTTGTCGTTGTGTTGTTGTTGTTGTTGTTGTTGTTGTTGTTGTTGTTGTTGTTGTCGTTGTTGTTGTTGTTGTTGTTGTTGTTGTTGTTGTTGTTGTTGTTGTTGTTGTTGTTGTCGTCGTTGTTGTTGTTGTTGTTGTCGTTGTTGTTGTTTGTTGTTGTTGTTGTTGTTGTTGTTGTTGTTGTTGTTGTTGTCGTTGTCGTTGTTGTTGTTGTTGTGTTGTTGTTGTTGTTGTTGTTGTCGTTGTTGTTGTTGTTGTTGTTGTTGTTGTTGTTGTTGTTGTTGTTGTCGTTGTCGTTGTTGTTGTTGTTGTTGTTGTTGTCGTTGTTGTTGTTGTTGTTGTTGTTGTTGTTGTTGTTGTTGTTGTTGTCGTTGTCGTTGTTGTCGTTGTTGTTGTTGTTGTTGTTGTTGTTGTTGTTGTTGTTGTTGTCGTTGTCGTTGTTGTCGTTGTTGTTGTTGTTGTTGTTGTCGTTGTTGTTGTTGTTGTTGTTGTTGTCGTTGTTGTCGTTGTTGTTGTTGTTGTCGTTGTTGTCGTTGTTGTTGTTGTTGTTGTTGTTGTCGTTGTTGTCGTTGTTGTTGTTGTTGTTGTTGTTGTCGTTGTTGTTGTTGTTGTTGTTGTCGTTGTTGTCGTTGTTGTTGTTGTTGTTGTTGTTGTCGTTGTTGTCGTTGTCGTTGTTGTTGTCGTTGTTGTTGTTGTTGTTGTTGTTGTCGTTGTTGTCGTTGTCGTTGTTGTTGTCGTTGTGTTGTTGTTGTTGTTGTTGTTGTTGTTGTTGTCGTTGTTGTCGTTGTCGTTGTCGTTGTCGTTGTCGTCGTCGTCGTCGTTGTTCTTGTTGTTGTTGTTGTTGCGTTCGCCAGCTTTCAACTCTGACGAAGTCCCTAGAGACTAGGAACTGAATTTTACGTGTTAATCCGTTTTTCCCTGGCAGCCGTGTGTACAGGGGTCCCTCGCCGCACAGGCAGATAACTCCGACTTCGGAGATACTCATGTTTTTTTCCGTCGATGAGTAACTGACGTTTCAAGCCGGGCCTCGCTGCTGAGAAGAGGAGTGGTTGTCGCAGAGAGAAATCATAAATAAAAATCCCAACCGGTGGAGCCGAGATTTGAACCCACAACCTCTCTGTTCAAAGTCGGCGTCCTGCCTCGAGACCAACCAGTCCCCTATGGACTTGGAATATGAGGAAACTGCAACAAGGAACACTTTTCATGCGTAACCCGCAATGGTTCCTGCCGCCTATCCACCATATACCAGAAGTTCACGTCCTACCGAAAGTGATGATCGTCACATTTCTTTAAAAATGTATAGCGCTTGATGATGTTAGGCCATCGTTGTTGACTCTAATTTCGAACATATAAACACACAGTTAGTCGTCAGATTATCCCCGTCGCACATCAAACAACAGACCGTAAGATTAGCGTCAGGCTGGTCTAGGGATTTACGATGAGCCATTACGATGTTGTAGCGCACATAACAATGGCGCAAGCACAGCAATGATGCGCCCATTAGATTCTTGATTACTCTAGTGAATGTAGTCTACGACGAACAGATCATGGTGCAAATTCCCTAAAGATATAAAACTGCGGCTGACGAAGCATTTCACATTAATAAGTAACATGAAAATAACTGGCGTCAAGCAAATCCAACAACGGTCATGAACAGCACCAATGTGACGTAAAGTGCAGAACAAGCATAGACGATGGAAGTTCGCATTCACAACACTTGATTTGTTGAAAATTGAATATCGCCGGCGTACGACATTGTTTTATCAGCGCAGATGTAATAAGTAGATCATTATCTTGACTTTAACGCATAGGAGTGCGATGGAGAACTGAAATTAAACAGACATCGAATGCACTTTTTTAGAAGCTAAAACACATTTAATGTGATTAGAAGAAACTGTATCTTAAAATTATATGGCGAACTAACACACGGAAAAAGACAAATCGGCAGACCTAAACTACGATATAGAGATATCTGTAAATCATCTCTGAATGACTTCTCCATCTGTGAAAATGACTGGGAACATCTGGCAAGTGATCGCACATCATGGAGAGCATGTATAAGGAATGGTATAACATCATTTGAGACTGTACTAAGTCAAAACTTTGAAGAGAAAAAGACTCATGAAAAAGGATGGCAAACTATTTAGATCAGTGGGCCTGACTTGAACATTCTGTGGCCGAGTGTGTTTGTCAAACATTGGTAGAATTGGCCACGAGAGAAGCTGTTCGACAAAAACAAAACCTCAAATCAAAATAATACACAGTAGCCCCCACTAGACCGTCTGACAAGACGAAAAGGGCCATATATATATCTTAAAATAAAAAAAAAATTATGTTTAAAAATTGAAGATTGCATCTCCTGAAACTCTCAGATTTTCTACTCTTTGATCTTTATGTTCGGGCAGTCACTACTACGTACATAAATATTGACTTTAACTAAAGACTTCACGTTTTCCGTGCAATGTTACAAATTAAAACCACTACCAAAATATATAGGTTTTTAAGATTGAGTGGAATGTACTATGCTCAAGGCATCTTAATCTATAAATGTTTAGATTACGTGGGATCTAGTGTACTCAAGGCATCTTCATCCATAAATGTTTAGATTGCGTGGGATCCACTATGCTCAGGCATCATAATCTAAAAATGTTTAGATTACGTAGGATCTAGTGTACTCAAGGCATCTTCATCCATAAATGTTTAGATTGCGTGGGATCCACTATGCTCAAGGCATCTTAATCTATAAATGTTTAGATTGCGTGGGATCTAGTGTACTCAATGCATCTTCATCCATAAATATTTTGATTGAGTGGGATGTACTATGCTCAAGGCATCTTCATCCATAAATGTTTTGATTGAGTGGGATGTACTAAATGTTTCAAACTTGTCAAGACTATAAGTAAAATGCCCTTTAAGATGAAAACAAACAGCCGTGTGTGACTTTAACGATCAGTGGGCGTGGGTTTAATTAGCAGATCGTGCGAGTTTAGTTTCGGACCGACAAGGATTTGACTGTCGCGCAGTCTCTTAAATTGGGTACCAGAAACTTTTCTTTAAAATGAGACGGTCTGGCGTGAATCTGACCACATCACTCAAAAATGGATCGCTGGTCTTTGGAAAGATTAGATCACTAACACACAATACTTTTACATGTATCAAGATGTGCAGCGAATCTTTACATCTTTCCTGATTACAGTACCATCCAATTTACTTTCCGTAAATCTAGTTAATTCTAGTAGTCTCAGTGTTAAGTATTGCATTGTTCTATTTACTCTCATTAAATCTAGTTAATTCTAATAGTCTCAGTGTTAAGTTCTGCATTGTTCTATTTACTCTCATTAAATCTAGTTAATTCTAGTAGTCTCAGTTTAAGTACTGCATTGTTCTATTTACTCTATATTAAATCCAGTTAATTCTAGTATTTACTAATTTTGGGTATTGTATTATTTCATCTGTTGTTTGGTGTGCAAACGGGATAATGTGACGACGAACTGTGTTTTGTATGTTCGGAGTTGGAGTCAAACACGATGTCCTAACATCATCAAGCGCTATACATTTATATACTATGACGATCATCATTTTCAGGAGGACGTGAACTTCCGGGCAATATAGTGGATAGGCGGTAGAAACCATGGAACCCATGTCTGAAAAGTGTTCCTTGTTGCAGTTTCCTCATATTCCAAGTCCGGCTTGTTGCAGGAGCTACTGAGTTAAGTGCTCAGTGCACACCGTGAGCTGTGTGTTTCATCCGTTTTGATCATGTTCCGATATTCCAATTGTTTACGATGAACGCTGATATTGTATGACAGGGAACAGTTGACCGTGTTCACTTTCTGTGCGGTTTCGCCTTATGTCTTTTGGCGTGTGCTGAGACTGCTATGATGGGGACTACGGCTACCTTTCTTTGTTTGGGAGATGAGTTAGTAATTCGGATAATTCCACTGGCACGGGCGGTTGAGCAATTATGGATTTTAATTCCTTTGCAGTGATACCGGGGCCTTCCATAACCAAATAACCAAATTATTTCATTTAATCTAATTCAGGACTCACATCATTCGAATCTATCATCGAACTAGCACTATGATTCGGGTAAAGAATGCCACTCTAAAGGCTTTCTCTGACAGTGGCGGAGTAGTGTTCCAGTATAATGATATATCATACCCTAATTTATCTGTGAACACTATTGTAGTCAAAACACAAACGTCAATGGCACACATTAAGATTGAGTTCTCACCGACCACTTCGCAGGCCGACAGTGCACTGACGGTATGTGAGGTGCAAACATTTACAGACACCTATTGTCTGGACGAGCATTCTTGGTCGTTTTGTGCAGTGTGTAGTGGGTGTAGTAAAGGCTGCAATGTCATCATCGGTACTTGTCACGGCAACTGTTCACATGGGATCTATGGACACGACTGTTCCGGGTCTTGTCTCAGTGTCTGTCCTTTATTTGAGGAAAAATCTGGAAAATGCCTACAATGTAAACATCTTGGCTATACCTGTAATGATACTTGTCCCGATGGTAATTTTGGGCTACAGTGCGAACAGATGTGTTCTGATGGCTGTGACATCATATGTACTCTCAAATGTCCGGACAACTGTTTCAACGACACCTGTCAACCGTCGATCGGGAATCTGTACATGCAAGAGAACGTTCTATGGGTCAGACTGCACTCTCAAATCTCCGGACAACTGTTTAACGAAACCTGTGATTCCCACGTTCAGAAGAGTCTGCCGACTACAACAAGCCCAAGCATATGGGCACTTTAATGTGTTTCTGTGCTAGACATGGTTCATTTTTTGGTGTTTTTTAGTGAAGCCATGGCTCATATCTTGCTGTGTTTCTGTCCTAGCCATGGCTCATATCTTAGCTTGTGTGTGCTGGCCATGGCTCATATCTTGTTGTGTGCCATGTTAGTCATATCTCATATCTCGGTGTATCCGTGTTAATCATGTCTCATATCTTTATGTGTGTCTGTGTTTAGTCATATCTCATATCATAGTGTGTACCAGTGTTAGTCATATGTCATATCTTTGTGTGCATGTTTATGTTAGTCATATCTCATATATGTGTGTATGCATGTCTGTGTTTGTCACATCTCATATCCTTGTGTGTGCATGGCTATGTTAGTCCAATCTCATATCTTTGTGTGTGCATATCTATGTTAGTCATATCTCTTATCTTTGTGTGCATGTCTATGTTAGGCATGTGTCATATCTTTGTGTGTGCATGTTAATGTCAGTTATATCTCATATCTTTATGTGCATATTTATATTAGTCATGTGTCATATATCTTGATGTGTGTCAGTGTTAGTCATGCCTCGTATCGCTGTGTGCATGTCTGTATTAGTCACATCTCATATCTTTGTGCGTGCATGTCTGTGTTAGTCACATCTCATATCTTTGTGTGTGCATGTCTGTGTTACTCACATCTCACATCTTTGTGTGTGCATGTCTATGTTAGTGACATCTCACATCTTTGTGTGTTCGTGTCTGTGTTAGTCACATCTCACATCTTTGTGCGTGCATGTCTGTGTTAGTCACCTCTAGTGACTCGGGCAGATGGTGCTCGTAAACCTGGGAGGGCCGACCATCTAAGGGCAGAATCCCCCTACAGAAAAGACAATCTGCTGCCTTGCAGGAAGATTGGGGACAATCAAAGGCTAGGGAAAGCAAACCCGAATAAAATGCTGGCTGAAATCGGATGCACTAGGCCACTGGCGCAGAACACAGTGCAACGTATTAACGGGTGTTCAGTCAGAGTGGATCTGACAGACTCTAATTGTGATGTTCTGTCTGTGGGGGCGATCAACACACTTAGCCTGACAGCTGACTTCATATGAGAGTCTGGAATCCTTACTCTGATTGAGTCCTGAACGCAGAGATAGAGAGAGAGAGAGAGAGAGAGAGAGAGAGAGAGAGAGTCTTGTTATTTCATGAACTTACTATTTATGGATAATGTATTATTCCATTTGCCCTCATGTCGGTCATGTTATTTCTTGTATTTGCTATTAAAGAATATTTCATCATCCCACGTACTCTCATTCAATGTAGTGATCTCATTTCATCATTCTTGTTACGTCTCATTTTGTATCATCTAGTGTTCATAAGTGTACAATTTGTTTGTTTTCCGTATGGCTCACACCTGATATTAGTTTAATAATAACTCTAGTGTCAATATTGTCATTTATTTTATACTTTATATTACATTTATATATACAATATTTATATTTATTATATTTTTGTATACCAGTCATTTGATATTTTTTTTATAATTTACCACAAGTTTCCTCAATATTAAATACTTTAAAGATCTGTTTGTCATTTAACAATAGTTTCTAGAATCGTTTTTTTTTTCTTTAAAGTTATCCATCATCATCATCATCATCATTAAGTACCATGCCTGCAAGGGTAGGTGATCATGTCTCTCCACAACTTTCGATCTCTACAGTTATTTATCATTTCTGTTGTTGACCTTCTGCCAAGCCATTCTCCTAAGCTGTCTGGTATCTTTTCTCTTTGTTTCCTTCTATCTCTCCGTCCCTCAATTGTCCCAGTTGTCACAATATATTCCAGTTGTTCCCTTCTCATTACATGGACAAACCATATGAATGTTTCTTTTTAATATTGAACATTTTCTTTCTCTTTGCTATAACCTCTTTCAAACGTTTTCATTACTATTATTAGCTATCTATGGTATTATCAACATTCTTCTGTAAAACCACATTTCTACAGCCTCCAGAGATTTTCTTGTCTATTGTCCTATTGTCCATGATTCACATCAATATATTAAGACTGGCTCTACGTAACATTTAAGAACTCGTTTTCTTGTTTCTATTGTCAAAAATGGATTGCACGGTATCTTCCTCGTATTTTGTAGCGACTGCTATTGCCTGAGCCATTCTGAATCTCACCTCTGTTGTACATCTACCATCTGAGGTTAACAATGTTCCCAAATATTTAAATGTATTTACTCGTTTTAACATTGCTGCACTTGTCTTTATTGTGCTTTGCGGTGATGTCTTTTTCTTTGTTGTTACGTTACTTATGTCTTTTTACTATTAATGTTGAGTCCTTTATTTTTGCTTTCTTTCACTATAATGTCCAACATTTCTTGTAACTCATTTTCACTCTTAGTGATTAAAACTGTATCATCAGTATCCCTTAGATTATTTATATTATGACCTCCAAGTTGTAAAATGATTAAAAACTACTAATAAAAAATCATTGAGTTTCCCTCGTCTACTTGGGGATATATATTAATGCTGCCGGTATGGCACATGATGATGACTTGGGGATATAAAAATATGATAAGTAAAAAATAACTAAATACCAATTCTATTACATAAGCGTTATCGTTCCTAAGCTTGGAACTCTGATCTCATCATTTAGCTACACCCACTTTTCATGCCCTCACCCTCACCCACACTCGCACCCTCATCCACACCTAACTAAAACAGGAAGCAATTAACTCTTCGAACGTTTCAGAGCTTCAACAGACGACAAGATGAATATTGCTGAAAAAGACCTTTTTTTCTGTAAACCCAAAACCCGATTTTACAGTTTGTCCAGCTCAAATAAGGTCATATTTTTAAACCCCAGACAGAAGAACTGACAAACATGAAAGAACACGAAAATCGGCTTTAATGAAAATAAATGAGAATTAAAATAAAGTTTAAAATAAAGTCTTGATAAAGTACAATAAAGGACATCAGAGCCGCACGGCTCCCCGGGGGACAGTGTAATACCACCGGTCCTGAAAAAACAAAAAATCAAATTGCGTTTAAAAGAACGACACTATCTAACAGCTGAAATGAGAAAATAATGAGCGGAATTTGTGTCTGTTTTGATTTCTTGTCCGCTTTATGAGAAACAAGAGAAATAAGTGTAACATCGTCAATAAGTATTTCATTTGGTTCAGCTCCTCGCGTTCGATAATAAAACAGGTACACGTATTGAGTCCAGATATAAGAATATTTCCCTGAGTAGTAATTATACCGTTAACGTGACGTTAAAGGACTAACTGACAAACGCAATGAGATGAATAACGGGACAAATGGCATGTTACTAACTGTATTTGTACAATACCTCGTACAATATTTGTGGATGAACTCAAAATATCAACTTTCATTGCATTGCCTAAAAAAATGGTGCAGTTGAATGCAACAATTTTAGAACAATAAGCCTAATGAGCTATGTAACAAAAATCTTGCTAAAAGTTATACAAGAAAGGATTCACAATAAAATCAAGATTGAATTAGAAGAACAACAATTTGGATTTAGGAAAAATAATGGGACAGAAGAAGCCAGATTCTGCATGAGAACATCAATTGACAAGTACATAGCAGCAAACAAACCAATATGCTTCATAGACTACACCAAAGGTTTTGATAGAATACACCATAAACATTGTATAGACTGCCTACGAGATATATATAGCTGACGCAGACATACGAATATATGTATAATACATACATATATATTTATATATATATATATATATATAATACATACATGCATATATATATATATATATATATATATATATATATATGAGGAGTAAGACAGGAATGCATTTTAATATCAAGCTTGTTTAATCTATACACTGCGCAAATCTTTAAAAACATCTCACATAATCCAGGCCTAAACATAAATGGAAAGATAATCAATTAATAAAATATGCTGATGACACTAGCAAAAATTCCTAAAGATCTATAACAGTTACATAATGAAATAAACATGACAAGCATAAAATGAGCATTAGATATGAATATCGAAAATACTAAAACTATGATTATAAACAAAGATAATACTCAAAACCTGCAAGTGGATATCAAATTTGAAGGAATAGACCTGGAGACAGTTCAGAACTACAACTACCTTGGACATACTATAACCAGTGATGGAAAATGTACAACTGAAATAAACAAAAGAATAGGAATGGCAAAAAGTAATTTCAATGCCATGAAAAGTATACTAACATCAAAACAAATAACACCAGGGCTAAAACTAAGAATAGCAAAATGTTATATCTTCTCAATATTCCGATATGGTGCAGAAAAGTAAAGTGGACATTAGACAAGAAAACAGAACAGAAAATTGAAACCTTTAGAATGTGGATTTATAGAACAATAAGAAGAATTTGATGGAAAGAAAAGAAAACAACCGATGAAGGCAATCGACAATTAGTCGATCTTATACAATTAGTTGATCTTATACAATTAGTTGATCTTATACAATTAGTCGATCTTATACAATTAGTTGATCTTATACAATTAGTTGATCTTATACAATTAGTCGATCTTATACAATTAGTTGATCTTATACAATTAGTCGCTCTTATACAATTAGTTGATCTTATACAATTAGTTGAACTTATACAATTAGTTGCTCTTATACAATTAGTTGATCTTATACATTTAGTTGATCTTATACAATTAGTTGATCTTATACAATTAGTTGATCTTATACATTTAGTTGATCTTATACAATTAGTTGATCTTATACAATTAGTTGCTCTTATACAATTAGTCGATCTTATACAATTAGTTGATCTTATACAATTAGTTGATCTTATACAATTAGTTGATCTTATACAATTAGTTGCTCTTATACAATTAGTTGATCTTATACAATTAGTCTTATACTGTGACGTTAATGAATGTAACAATAGGATCTACACTGCATAGATTGTGATGACGTAACGCAATAGCAAGACTGATCTTGTCTAGTGTACGCTTTGTGGTCAGTGCGTGTCAGCATGACATGTATCAAGGATTATGAACACGCAATTCCGTTACATTTTATTTGTTGGCATTTTGTTGTATAATTTCCGTCCTTGCAATGAATTTCTCCAATTATGATCACGTGACATGAACCAATCATATGTGAACACGTGTCATGTAGTTCACATATGATTGAATGTTTGTGCACAAGGTTTCTTTTGTTTCAATTCAGCTAGGCTTCTTGACGTTTTTCCTTCATTTGTGGTCATTGTTAAGTTTTATTAACCTTAGATAACGGGACCTAAAGTGCTACATTGAACCTGTTCCACTATATGAAAACGAATGATAGACGATAAGTAAGACAACACAAAGAACTGTAGGGTTAGCCGAGATGTGATTTATCAGAAGAATGCTACGAATTCAATGGATAAAAAAAATTACAAATGAAGAATTTTTTTTTTACGAGCTGGAGAAACCAGATTTCATCAAAATAATACGGAAGAAACAATCTACATTTTATTTGGCTTGTCATGTACAAAGTAGACGTTGATAATACTGTAACACCAGACAGAATGAATGGAGAGAAGAGCAGAGGAAACCAAGAGAAAAATATATTGAACAGCTTATCCAAATGGCATAACAAAAGATCACCAACTGAAATTATGACAAGCATGAAGAACTGAGTGATGGGAGTAGTGATGATCGTCTACGCCAACCGGCATGGCACTTGATGATGATTATGTTCAGTTTTGCATTGAGAATTTGACACATTAAAGGTTCATGTTGTCACTGATCTATGTGTTATTATGTAGACGTTGTCGAACACTACACCCCTGTTCTCCTAATGTTATTTACGTTTTCTTGCATACATTATTTTGGTTCAGTAGCCATGTTCTTCTTTCTGTAGCGATCAGCCACTTCAGCGCATTTAGACATTTATGTCACAAATAAAATGGCTTATTTCAGGCGTTCACTTGTTCCTCATAATTTGCCATGTGTAATCAATGAGAGAAACATCTGCTGATACATGATGTTATCAATGAGAGAAACATCTGCTGATACATGATGTTATCAATGAGAGAAACATCTGCTGATACATAATGTTATCAATGAGTGAAACATCTGCTGATACATGATGTTGTCAATGAGAGAAACATCTGCTGATACATGATGTTATCAATGAGAGAAACATCTGCTGATACATGATGTTATCAATGAGAGAAACATCTGCTGATACATGATGTTATCAATGAGAGAAACATCTGCTGATACATGATGTTATCAATGAGAGAAACATCTGCTGATACATGATGTTATCAATGAGAGAAACATCTGCTGATACATGATGTTATCAACGAGAGAAACATCTGCTGATACATGATGTTATCAATGAGAGAAACATCTGCTGATACATGATGTTATCAACGAGAGAAACATCTGCTGATACATGATGTTATCAATGAGAGAAACATCTGCTGATACATGATGTTATCAATGAGAGAAACATCTGCTGATACATGATGTTATCAACGAGAGAAACATCTGCTGATACATGATGTTATCAATGAGAGAAACATCTGCTGGTACATGATGTTATCAACGAGAGAAACATCTGCTGATACATGATGTTATCAATGAGAGAAACATCTGCTGATACATGATGTTATCAATGAGAGAAACATCTGCTGATACATGATGTTATCAACGAGAGAAACATCTGCTGATACATGATGTTATCAACGAGAGAAACATCTGCTTATACATGATGTTATCAATGAGAGAAACATCTGCTGATACTCGATGGTTATTTCTATTCGCCATATTTCTGCTCTTACCGTGTTGAGTTGTTGATCGGATGGAGGAATCCAATACATGCCTGGCTCCAAACAATGAGATCACTGGTGTGAATCCTAGTAGGGTCAAACGTTTTTTTTTTTCATTTGCGTTGAAATAACGACTCCGACTACAATGGACATGCGTTCTTTATTCTTCGGTCCGGTACTATCAAGGTTGTTTGTTGATGATATTTTAGTAGTTTTTGGTAAATTTTCTCAGTTCTGAAACATGGCTTGAGTGTAATTCTTTACAGCACGTTAAGAATTTGGTTATTTGCCAGTTGCATAAATAACAAAATTAACTTGGCAATAAACAAATAACAATAGGAGGAATACCTCTATTAGACGTACCATCTTATATATATATATATGGGCAGTAATATACACAAAGAGGGAGGAAAAGAAACTGATACTAGATTAAGGATACCAAGTACAAGAGGAGCATTTGTTGCACTGGGAAACATTTGGAAAGGAACAAGAAAAAAAAAATTAGGTTAAACACAAGAATAAAATAAAAACAACTCCAATGTTAAGTCAGTTCTATTATATGGCTGTGAAACATGGAGGAAAATGACAAACGAAGATATGTACATTCATTAATGGGTGCTTACACAGTATAAAAAGATGGAAATGGCAGGACAAAATCACTAACATGGAATTATGGAAAAGTACTAGTCAAACCATCATCATCATGGGCCATACCGGTTGGCGTAGGTGATCATGTCCCTCCACAATCTTCTATCGACAGTGCATCGTATCAGTTCTGTTGTTGACTGTTTTCCATGCCATGAGACCAAGCTATCAAGTATTTTCTCTCTTTGTCCCCACGATCTCTCTTTCCCTCTATTTTGCCAGTTGCAACCAAGTATTCCAACTTTCCTCTTCTCATGATGTGCCCGGAAAATGTTGATTGTTTCTTTCTGATGTTTTTTAGGAACTCCCTTTTACTAGTTACTAATCAATTTACCAGAGGAAAAAGCGATATAGCGAAGACGATGGTGCTGGATAGGACACACACTGTGGAAGATAACTGAAAATATTACACAAAAGACCACTTTATAGATTTCCCAAGGAAAAAGACAAAGAGGAAGACCAAAATATTCTTGGAGAAGACAGATGGAAGCAGAGATGAATATAAATGTGAAATACATGGAATGATCGTAAAAGAATTACAGGAAAACGGAACGGCTTGGAAAATGTTTGTTGAAGACATATGCTCCACAGGGAGCTGAAAGGTAGAAGATATTAGGAATGACAATTAGAGACTCAATTACTTAAATATTAACGATAATTGTTTTGTTAAATTACGGCAATTTTACATCAGAAAGGGCTTACAAATGTCAGGTTTTGAAATAGTTATTCTCATAAACGTTATTAGACTAAAATATAAATAGAATAAAAATGAGATGTTCTAGAATATTCATAATTTTGTTGTGTCACAAAGTTCAAGGGTCAAAGCAAAGAAATGTATAAAGATGCGAAGCTGCAGTAAAGCTAATTGTAAGGAGAAATGACAAAAAAATATAGGAAAAAAATAGAAAAAGCGGTATTGTTAAAACTTTTACCCAACTTTTACCCAGAATGGAGATAAAACAGACTTAACATGTACACAAGTTTATGCAGAACGGAGATAAAACAGACTTAACATGAATATAAGTTTATGCAGAACGGAGATAAAACAGACTTAACATGAATATAAGTTTATGCAGAGCGGAGATAAAACAGACTTAACATGAATATAAGTTTATGCAGAGCGGAGATAAAACAGACTTAACATTAATACAAGTTTATGCAGAACGGAGATAAAACAGACTTAACATGAATACAAGTTTATGCAGAACGGAGATAAAAACAGAGTGAACCACTTTTTAAATCAACGCCGTTGAACAAAACTATAAAAGGTGTTACTTTACAACAACGCTATGTTTCTTTCTCATAACGCTATGATTGTTTCTCATAACATACAATGCAAATAAATAAGAATTTATGTTGGAATTATAATTACGTTAATTTAGGGAAATAGTTGAAGAAACTATTCTACATTCCTGAAATCGTGGTAATCTGGATGTTGTCAATTGTCAGATTAATGGTCAACAAAGCAGTCCGGATAGAAGCAATCATCGTGTCAGCTGCAGGAAAGGATGTGAGACATGATTCGGGATGATATTGTTCTTTTTTTAAATACATGAGAATAACAACATGTTATATCTTCTCAATATTCCTGTAAGGGTGCAGAAACATGGACATTAGACAAGAAAACAGAACAAAAAATTGAAGCCTTTGAAATGTGGATTTACAGAAGAATAGGTAGAATTGGATGGAAAGAAAAGAAAACAAACGATGAAGTTTTAAAACACCTAAAAATAAAAAGAGAACTACTAAATACAATTAAGACAAGACAAATGAAATTTTTGGGACACGTTAAAAGAAACAATAGCCTACTAAAAGTAATATTGGCAGGGAAAATAGAAGGTGAAAGAGGCAGACCAAGACTAACATGGACGAGTAACATCAAAAGATGGACAAGTCAATCTATGACAACCTGCACTATCAAAGCAAGAAAAAGAGTGGAATGGCGAGCCATGGTAGCCAACCTTCGTTGCGGAGACGGCACTCGATGATGATAATGATGATTAGATATGATCTTATCACGAAGACATGACTCTGACAGAAGGATTATATATGATCTTATCACGAAAACATGACTCTGACAGAAGGATTATATATGATCTTATCACGAAGACATGACTCTGACAGAAGGATTATATATGATCCTATCACGAAGACATGACTCTGACAGAAGGATTATATATGATCTTATCACGAAGACATGACTCTGACAGAAGGATTATATATGATCTTATCACGAAGACATGGCTCTGACAGAATGATTATATATGATCCTATCACGAAGACATGACTCTGACAGAAGGATTATATATGATCTTATCACGAAGACATGACTCTGACAGAAGGATGTAAAATGATCTTATCACGAAAACATGACTCTGACAGAATGATTATATATGATCTTATCACGAAGACATGACTCTGACTGAATGATTATATATGATCTTATCACGAAGACATGACTCTGACTGAATGATTATATATGATCTTATCACGAAGACATGACTCTGACAGAATGATTATATATGATCTTATCACGAAGACATGACTCTGAAAGAAGGATTATATTTCATTAGGGTAGACCTATTCCAAAATGTTCACTTCTTCAAAAAGAAAAAAGTCGGAGCTGAACATTTTAATATTTGAGACGCAAATAAACGTCTTTGAGAAACTCTATGACTCAAGAACCTCTCTCAGCACTGGCCTATTTATCACTTGAAAAGGGGATCTTCTAGGTCAATCCACGTGTCAGAATGATCTTATAGACAAATTTACAAACAAACAAAAATTGACAAGTGAGTTAGCTGTACAAGTTATAGCCTAATGGAGAAATGACGAAATAGATATCGAAAAAAAAGCTGGAGATAAACGGTACGGTTAAAGCTTCACGTGACAGGTAGATAACACGAACCAGAACGACGTTTCGGCTCATAAGCCTTCAGCAGGAAGAAACATACAACACACATATAAATATGTATTTAAAATAAAAAAAATAATAAATATATAATAAAAAATATATATAATATATCATATAAAATATATCCTATAAAATATATCATACATATATATATATATATATATATATATATATATATATACAATAATTTCGAACTAATTACTTTTTATTTTAAATACATATTTATATGTATGTTGTATGTTTGCTCTTGCTGAAGGCTTATGAGCCGAAACGTCTTTCTGGTTTGTGTTGTTCACTTCATACGTGAAGCTTTAACCATACCGTTTCTTTTTTCCATTTTTTTTTGGTTCTATATCTATTTTGTTTTCATTTCTCCTCACAATTAGCTTCACTGCAGCTTTTCAATTGTATGCATGTATGTGCATTTCTTTGCCTTGACCCTAACAGCCTAATGTAAATATACGAGTAGACTATGCATATTGCATATGTTATGCATGTAATGCAACCATTTATTACGTCGTGGCCTCCTCAGGTTTCGTACACACCGACCGCCGTTGCCAGACAAGTATTTTAGTGACGGTGTGAGGATACTGTCTGAGACAGCCCATCTGCCTGTCTCCATGATCTCCGGCTGCTTACCTTAATTTATCTCATTTCACGTCTGGCTCCTTAATGTCATGTTTACAAAGATCTTCATGGTCAGGCAATGATCTTCTTTGTCTTTTAATGAGGGAACCCGCATCTCGGAGATCTTTGTGAATTCGTTCATTCTCTGCACAGAACAAGTGATCCAGTCATCTTTGGTAGCGTTGCCGGAGGATCGTTGAAATGCTTGAAATCCCAGCACGGTTCAGCACTTCAGTGTTTGCTGCTTTATCTCACAGTGTGTTCCATGCGCCTGAGGCAAGGCTTTCTATATGCGGTGATCGATGTCATGTTGATTTAATGTAGTTTGCAATGTTGTGTGCAACTAAACTCTAATATTGTGCGTAGTATTTGTTGCAACGTGAGCACTATATTGTGTGCAATCTTGGTTCTACAATTGTGTGTGATGTTTAGTGCAATGTGAGCACTGCGTGGCTTGCAATATTAACCCTAATGTATAGCGTGATATCGGTTGTATGTAACAATGCTATATTGGAGATGCCCTTTGCACACAGTGAAGAAATCGAAAACACTCTTTATGCGATATAATTAGAGCAGTCACAACGTGACTCGCATTCGTTAGATGTCTGTTGTCTGACGATTCGCTTTATCCACTTTTCATTATGTCTTGTATGTATTAATTACATTGTTTATATCTGATATGATATATTGACCATTTACCTGTCTGATTAGATCGATTGTGGTTGCAAACGCAATATGAAGAGGAAAACAGTACTGCACTTACTTTGTGTTTGTTAAGTGAGTGCTTTATTCAACAGTTTTCGTTTCTGCTTTCTTCCTTAACATTTTGATTTGTATTTTTGGCAGTGTTTGAAATATTATTTTCTTTTCTAAAACGCATACTAATGAAGAGAAGTATATATATTCTACACATTGTGTTGGTTTCTGATCTCGTCCTTATCTATCTCTTAATCTCTGACCGTTTGTTGTGACATAAAGAGATTTTATCAAGATGTGTGCCGTATCTTGTAATTTGATCATTAATTGTAAATGTTATTTTGATGAAACATTTGAATCATAACAACACAGATATTCTAGATCTTATTTTAAGGGACATATTTTAATCTTGGAGCAACGAATAATTAAAATAAAAATGATTATTAAAATAGTTCACAAATTATCGCATACATTCTTGAATACAAATCTTCAATCAAATCGGTAGAACTGTACTTTCAATGTTTCTCGTTTCGCATGTGCCTCAAAGCTTGTAGTCTGTCAAGATTCCCCTTTGATACCTTGACTTAATATAGTCAGCGATGCTCCACTCTCAATCTTTCAGGAACTCAAACTTCCACTAATGCCCCTTTGAAGAATTCTGGCCACAAGTGCAAGTTTGTCTCCATTTTTTAGTTCACCACTAATTTCAATTTGTCAGTTTCCATCATTTTTTTTATTCCATATTTTTGTAAACGAAAATTGATGGCTTCTTCTGCAGTATTTCGTCTTAAATGAAACTTTATTTCCAGTTGCATTAGTTAAGAGTCCAGATTTTGAGTCCATCAGTTACCTCTCACAAGGTTTTGCGCATCTCTTGGGTCGTTTCTCGAATAAAAACGTTCACAGAAGGTTACAACAAGCTATTGGAGTGCATGATGATCTTTTAAATATAGTAAGGAAACGCGTATTGAAACAGGTCACGTGTGTCGATAGTCTGGTCTGGGCATAAACTATTTTCTGGGAACTACTAAAGGAGGAAGAAGGAGAGTTAGACAAAGAAAGAGATTGGAAGATCATCAAAGATTGAGCATTCCTCGACTTGAGGCAGTCACAAAGAGTGTCTGCGAGTAGCTGTCACGGGAGAAGGTTCATCAAGTCTGTCCGTAATGCCCCAGCGACACCATGGTTACGGGGTGAGGAAGCAGGGAAGGAATGAAGTTACCTCAACCACTGAGAGTTGAATGAAGTTACCTCAACCACTGAGAGTTGAATGAAGTTACCTCAACCACTGAGAGTTAAATGAAGTTACCTCAACCACTGAGAGTTGAATGAAGTTACCTCAACCACTGAGAGTTGAATGAAGTTACCTCAACCACTGAGAGTTGAATGAAGTTACCTCAACCACTGACAGTTGAATGAAGTTACCTCAACCACTGAGAGTTGAATGAAGTTACCTCAACCACTGACAGTTGAATGAAGTTACCTCAACCACTGAGAGTTGAATGAAGTTACCTCAACCACTGACAGTTGAATGAAGTTACCTCAACCACTGAGAGTTGAATGAAGTTACCTCAACCACTGACAGTTGAATGAAGTTACCTCAACCACTGAGAGTTGAATGAAGTTACCTCAACCACTGAGAGTTGAATTAAGTTACCTCAACCACTGAGAGTTGAATGAAGTTACCTCAACCACTGAGAGTTGAATGAAGTTACCTAAACCACTGAGAGTTGAATGAAGTTACCTCAACCACTGAGAGTTGAATTAAGTTACCTCAACCACTGAGAGTTGAATTAAGTTACCTCAACCACTGAGAGTTGAATTAAGTTACCTCAACCACTGAGAGTTGAATGAAGTTACCTCAACCACTGAGAGTTGAATGAAGTTACCTCAACCACTGAGAGTTGAATGAAGTTACCTCAACCACTGAGAGTTGAATGAAGTTACCTCAACCACTGAGAGTTGAATGAAGTTACCTCAACCACTGAGAGTTGAATGAAGTTACCTCAACCACTGAGAGTTGAATGAAGTTACCTCAACCACTGACAGTTGAATGAAGTTACCTCAACCACTGAGAGTTGAATGAAGTTACCTCAACCACTGAGAGTTGAATTAAGTTACCTCAACCACTGAGAGTTGAATGAAGTTACCTCAACCACTGAGAGTTGAATGACGTTACCTCAACCACTGAGAGTTGAATGAAGTTACCTCAACCACTGAGAGTTGAATGACGTTACCTCAACCACTGAGAGTTGAATGAAGTTACCTCAACCACTGAGAGTTGAATGAAGTTACCTCAACCACTGAGAGTTGAATTAAGTTACCTCAACCACTGAGAGTTGAATGAAGTTACCTCAACCACTGAGAGTTGAATGAAGTTACCTCAACCACTGAGAGTTGAATGAAGTTACCTCAACCACTGAGAGTTGAATGAAGTTACCTCAACCGCTGAGAGTTGAATGAAGTTACCTCAACCACTGAGAGTTGAATGAAGTTACCTCAACCGCTGAGAGTTGAATGAAGTTACCTCAACCACTGAGAGTTGAATGAAGTTACCTCAACCACTGAGAGTTGAATGAAGTTACCTCAACCACTGAGAGTTGAATGAAGTTACCTCAACCACTGAGAGTTGAATGAAGTTACCTCAACCACTGAGAGTTGAATGAAGTTACCTCAACCACTGAGAGTTGAATGAAGTTACCTCAACCACTGAGAGTTGAATGAAGTTACCTCAACCACTGAGAGTTGAATGAAGTTACCTCAACCACTGAGAGTTGAATGAAGTTACCTCAACCACTGAGAGTTGAATGAAGTTACCTCAACCACTGACAGTTGAATGAAGTTACCTCAACCACTGAGAGTTGAATGAAGTTACCTCAACCACTGACAGTTGAATGAAGTTACCTCAACCACTGAGAGTTGAATGAAGTTACCTCAACCACTGACAGTTGAATGAAGTTACCTCAACCACTGAGAGTTGAATGAAGTTACCTCAACCACTGACAGTTGAATGAAGTTACCTCAACCACTGAGAGTTGAATGAAGTTACCTCAACCACTGACAGTTGAATGAAGTTACCTCAACCACTGAGAGTTGAATGAAGTTACCTCAACCACTGAGAGTTGAATTAAGTTACCTCAACCACTGAGAGTTGAATGAAGTTACCTCAACCACTGAGAGTTGAATGAAGTTACCTCAACCACTGAGAGTTGAATGAAGTTACCTCAACCACTGAGAGTTGAATGAAGTTACCTCAACCACTGAGAGTTGAATGAAGTTACCTCAACCACTGAGAGTTGAATTAAGTTACCTCAACCACTGAGAGTTGAATGAAGTTACCTCAACCACTGAGAGTTGAATGAAGTTACCTCAACCACTGAGAGTTGAATTAAGTTACCTCAACCACTGAGAGTTGAATGAAGTTACCTCAACCACTGAGAGTTGAATGAAGTTACCTCAACCACTGAGAGTTGAATGAAGTTACCTCAACCACTGAGAGTTGAATTAAGTTACCTCAACCACTGAGAGTTTGCAACTCCCCCATCAGAACCAGAAACCAATCCCCACATAATCAACCTCGTGGCACTCTGCTAAATTCAACGTCGTGGCACTACGCTAAAATCAACCTCGTGGCACTAGGCTAAAATCAACCTCGTGGCACTCTGCTAATTTGAAGTCGTGGCACTCTGCTAAATTCAACGTCGTGGCACTAGGCTAAAATCAACGTCGTGGCACTAGGCTAAAATCAACCTCGTGGCACTAGGCTAAAATCAACCTCGTGGCACTAGGCTAAAATCAACGTCGTGGCACTAGGCTAAAATCAACCTCGTGGCACTAGGCTAAAATCAACCTCGTGGCACTAGGCTAAAATCAACCTCGTGGCACTAGGCTAAAATCAACCTCGTGGCACTAGGCTAAAATCAGCCTCGTGGCACTGGGCTAAAATCAACCTCGTGGCACTGGGCTAAAATCAACCTAGTGGCACTAGGCTAAAATCAGCCTCGTGGCACTGGGCTAAAATCAACCTCGTGGCACTGGGCTAAAATCAACCTAGCGGCACTAGGCTAAAATCAACCTCGTGGCACTGGGCTAAAATCAACCTCGTGGCACTGGGCTAAAATGAACCTCGTGCCACTAAGCTAAAATCAACGTCGTGGTACTGGGCTAAAATCAACCTCGTGGCACTAAGCTAAAATCAACGTCGTGGCACTAGGCTAAAATTAACGTCGTGATACTAGGCTAAAATCAACCTCGTGGCACTAGGCTAAAATCAACGTCGTGGCACTAGGCTAAAATCACGTCGTGGCACTAGGCTAAAATCAATGTATATCTACCTTCCCATAACTTTCAATGCACTCTTACTATATGTCTATCTGGATAGCCTCCGTTCTGTTTACTGTGTAAAATGCCAGCATTGCAAGCAAGAGTATCTGTGAGCATCGTTTTTGTACGAGAGCACGTGCTGTTTCCCACCTGCACGTTCAGCCGTTTATCTACGACCATCTCCACGCCCTCCACTCGTCTCAACAATTGTTTGACTAAAATGCAAAATGCCAGCAATTTAATTGTTTGGATAAAAATGGGGAAGAACAAGAACCACAACTGTATTGATTGTCGCCGAGAATTATATCGAACGCCTTGGTCACGTGTCCTAACATCGCAGAAGGAATGTATGTCAAGTATTTATGTTACAAGGGAGCCGCGGTAGCTCAGTGGTTAGTGAACTGGATTACAGAGGACAAGAGGTAGGGTTCGATCCCAACCGACGGTTCCGGTTCACCAAGCCTTTAATGGGTACCGGAATTTTTTTCTGGGAAAGTAAAGCGGCATGGGCGTAATACCGACCACATTACCCCAAAAATGATTTGACGAAGGTCTGTAAAATTTATGGCCACTAACACCATATTCCATATACGCCACTTGGTGTGACGGTGGTACTTTACTTTTTTTTCTACCACTTATGTTACAAATTGTTATTTTATTCTTCTTATTATTATTAGTATTCGTCGTCTTTTCCTCCTTTGTCATGTTTCTCTTAATTACTTTCTCTCTGCTCGCCCGTTTTCATTTCAACCCATCCTCTTTATTGCTTTGTCCACTGTGTCCCCACATTGCCATATATCTTCCTCTGGCCCTCTTCACCCCAATCATCTTCTTTGGCAGCACGTTGCAAACTAGTTCTGTTCCAAGTATATGGTCCACAGTCATCTTTAATTCTTGTCTAAATATAGCTACACGATGTTATTATTTGGTTATCTTCGCCTTCTTTGAATATTTTCTCCAACTGGAATCTTTGCTCTCGCGAGATCCTGTAAAGTAATTTGCCTGTAATGTGTGACTACCAGGAAAAGAAAATAATGAAAAAAAAAATCAATCAATCAATAAATACACCTAGTTATATTTTACAATTTGGTACAATATATTTGTTGTTTCTGTTACTTGTTAGTGGTTTTTTTTCGTTTTATCTTGATTTATTCTGATCTTATCTATTTTCAAATAAAAAATAATAATTGCGGGTATTTCAAATTCTATTGACATCTGTTGTCTTTATTGTTATTTTAGTCTGGTATTTTTATAGGCATTCCTTGTTGATTTTAATTTCAATGCTTGGTTTGTGTTTTTCTTGAACTTCTTCTTCTACCTTTTTACAGTGGAGCATAGGTCTTTAACAAACACTTTCCAAGTAGTTCTGTTTTTTGCCATTCTTTTAAGATCATTCCATGTCTTCCCCATCATCTTCATCTTTGCTTCTATCTGTCTTCTCCAAGATTTCCGTTGTCTTCCTCCTTGTCTTTTCCCCTGGGGATTCCAAAAAGGGCATGTTGTGTAATACTCTCAGTTGGCTTCCGTAGTGTGTGTCCTATCCAGCGCCATCGTCTTCGCTGTATCTATTTATCCACTGGTATTTGACTGGTACATTTCCATAATTCTATGTTAGTGATTTTGATCTGTCATTTCCATCCTTTTATTCTGCGTAAGCATCCATTAATGAAAGTATGTCTCTCTGTTTGTCTGTCTGTCTGTTGTCTGTTGTCTGATGTCTGTGTTTGTCTGTCTATTGCCCTTTCGAGCCGAAGATATCACAATGGGTAGACATTGCAGACTCTCCATGTCCGACGAACGTTGTTATCAAGTTGCAAACAATACGCATTTTATTTTGCCAAACGTCCCTTTTCTCGGCGAGCAGCTTCACCTCGGCAAGGGAGCTGGTGCCTGATGTTGTTGCCTCTCGATCTAGTGTTCTTTTCAGTTTACTAGATTGACCTCTTTATTCTTTAACCCTGTGGTCCCAATTTGAGGGCTTGGTTTGAAATTCTCTAGTTGTCTCTTTCCATCACATGACCAACACATGACCAACATATGACCACCTTCTTCTATTGATTAAAAATTATATTTATGTGGATGATTAATTATTTCTCCTATTTCTCTACCACTCTTGCATTCGCTAAATAGTGAACAAAGTATTTTTCCCCTCAGATATTTGCTTTAAAACATGTAATCTTTACTCCAGTAAGTGTAGAATAAGGAAGAAATAAAGAGCCCTGTCATAGCTGGAGTGTGGCTTTTACGGTGTTTGGTATTAATGCTTATTTTTTCACCATCGGTATATCTGTGGTAATATGGGCAGCACCACGCTAGTGCCGTCTTTCCAGAAAAAATACTGGTTCCCATTTAAAGCTGATGAACTTAGAAGCTGTCGTTCAGTCAAACGCTAGTTTTTAACAGACCAACTACTTCAGTAAAGTAAAGTAAAGTAAAGTAAAGTAAAGTAAAGTAAAGTAAAGTAAAGTAAAGTAAAGTAAAGTAAAGTAAAGTAAAGTAAAGTAAAGTAAAGTAAAGTAAAGTAAAGTAAAGTAAAGTAAAGTAAAGTAAAGAAGAACAAGACTTGATTCGGCGTACAACTAGGCTGATTTTTACCCATTTGTGCTCGGCTACCTATCAAGAAGAGAAGAGGAATCGAACACGATTGTCCGAACGTCGGAAGATAATGGGTGGTTTTACCAACTAGGCTACCGAGGCCCCCAACTACGTTAGTACATAATAACCACAACAAATCTGTTTCCTTGTCAAGATCAAGGTGATGTGTCACACCGGCTGGATACTTGTCTGTCAACAACTTCCTGTCTTGATTGCTGTTGTTGATAATGCTTTTGTTGTTATTGCTATTGTTGACAATCCTGTTGTTGACATTGCTGTTGTTGACAATCCTGTTATAGATATTGCTGTTGTTGACATTGCTGTTGTTGACAATACTGTAATTGATGTTGTTGACATTACTGTTGTTGACATTGCTGTTGTTGGCAATGCTGTTGTTGGCATTACTGTTGTTGACAATACTGTAATTGATATTGCTGTTGTTGACATTACTGTGGTTGACAATACTGTAATTGATGTTGTTGACATTACTGTTGTTGAAATTGCTGTTGTTGGCAATGCTGTTGTTGACATTACTGTTGTTGACAATACTGTAATTGATATTGCTGTTGTTGACATTACTGTTGTTGAAATTGCTGTTGTTGGCAATGCTGTTGTTGACATTACTGTTGTTGACAATACTGTAATTGATATTGCTGTTGTTGACATTACTGTTGTTGAAATTACTGTTGTTGACATTATTGTTGTTGAAATTGCTGTTGTTGACAATGTTGTTGATATTGCTGTGTTTTTTTTACATTGCTGTTGTTGGCAATGCTGTTATTGAAATTGCTGTTGTTAACAATGTTGTTGATATTGCTGTTGTTGACATTGCTATTGTTGACAATGTCGTTGTTTATTTCTGTTGTTGACAATGTCGTTGTTGATATTGTTGTTGTTGACAATCATGTTGTTGACATTGCTGTTGTTGACAATCATGTTGTTGACATTGCTGTTGTTGACAATGTCGTTGTTGACATTGCTGTTGTTGACAATCCTGTTGTTGACATTGCTGTTGTTGACAATGTCGTTGTTGACATTGCTGTTGTTGACAATGTCGTTGTTGACATTGTTGTTGTTGACAATCATGTTGTTGACATTGCTGTTGTTGACAATCCTGTTGTTGACATTGCTGTTGTTGACAATGTCGTTGTTGACATTGCTGTTGTTGACAATGTCGTTGTTGACATTGCTGTTGTTGACAATCCTGTTGTTGACATTGCTGTTGTTGACAATGTCGTTGTTGACATTGCTGTTGTTGACAATGTCGTTGTTGACATTGCTGTTGTTGACAATCCTGTTGTTGACATTGCTGTTGTTGACAATCCTGTTGTTGACATAACTGTTGTTGACAATCCTGTTTTTGACAATACTGTTGTTGATAATCCTGTTGTTGACATTACTGTTGTTGACATTGCTGTTGTTGGCAATCATGTTGTTGACATTGCTGTTGTTGACAATGCTGTTATTGACATTGCTATTGCTGACAATGTCGGTGTTGATATTGCTGTTGTTGACATTTCAATTGTTGACAATCCTGTTGTTGATATTGCTTTTGTTGACATTTCAATTGTTGACAATCCTGTTGTTGATATTGCTGTTATTGACATTTCAATTGTTGACAATCCTTTTGTTGACATTGCTGTTATTGACATTGCTGTTGTTGATATTGCTGTTGTTGACAATGTCGTTGTTGATATTGTTGTTGTTGACAATCCTGTTGTTGACATAGCTGTTGTTGACATTGTTGTTGTTGACAATCCTGTTATTGATATTGCAGTTGTTGACATTGCTGTTGTTGATATTGCTGTTATTAACATTGCTATTGTTGACAATCCTGTTGTTGACATTATTGTTGTTGACATTGCTGTTGTTGACAATCCTGTTGTTGACAATCCTGTTGTTGACATTGCTGTTGTTGACAATGATGTTGTTGAGATTGCTATTGTTGACAATGTCGGTGTTGATATTGCTGTTTTTGACATTTCAATTGTTGACAATCCTTTTGTTGATATTGCTGTTGTTGACATTTCAATTATTGACAATCCTGTTGTTGATATTGCTGTTGTTGACATTTCAATTGTTGACAATCCTGTTGTTGATATTGCTGTTATTGACATTTCAATTGTTGACAATCCTGTTGTTGATATCGGTTGTATCGACATTGCTATTGTTGGCAATCATGTTGTTGATATTGATGTTGTTGACATTTCAATTGTTGACAATCCTGTTGTTGATATTGATGTTGTTGACATTTCAATTGTTGACAATCCTGTTGTTGATATTGCTGTTGTTGATATTGCTGTTGTTGACAATCCAGTTGTTGACATACATGTTGTTTACATTGCTGTTGTTTACAATCCTGTTGTTGACATTACTGTTGTTTACAATCCTGTTGTTGACATTACTGTTGTTGACATTGCTATTGTTGACATTGCTGTTGTTGACAATGCTGTTGTTGACATTTTAATTGTTGACAATCCTGTTGTTGTTATTGCTATTGTTGACATTGCTATTGTTGACAATGTCGTTGTTGACAATGCTGTTGTTGACAATCTTGTTATTGATATTGCTGTTGTTGACATTGCTGTTGTTGAGAATCCTGTTATTGATATTGCTGTTGTTGACATTACTGTTGTTGAGAATCCTGATGTTGATATTGCTGTTGTTGACATTGCTGCTGTTGACATTGCTGTTGTTGACATTGCTGTTGTTGAGAATCCTGTTGTTGATATTGCTGTTGTTGACATTTCAATTTTTGACAATCCTGTTGTTATTGTTGCTATTGTTAACAATCCTGTTGTTGACATTGCTATTGTTGACAATGCTGTTTATATTGCTGTTGTTGACTTTGCTATCGTTGTCATTGCTTGTCTTGACTCTATGAACCACAATGTTGCCTGCGCATCCAGACCTCCAAGCTGAGTCCCATTGATCCACTAAATAACGATTTTTGCCAATACAACATTTCTTCATTTTGTATCAATGGATGCTCCAAACAACAAAACTGGTAAAATGAGTCCTTTTTTTATGCTCGTCTTGATCTGGAACCATCCACTCAATCCTACTTCTCTTCTGATGATCGTGTTATTTGTCCACAAATGCTTATCTACTTTTAATGTATTGAGATCGAGCATTACATTATGCCAACCTCGTCTTCTTTTGTTTGCGTTCACACGATGACTAAAGGATCACACTTCTTCGTCGTCCGCTCTTAAAGGGCGTTAAGTGGACGTTTGTGCGTCACGATGTGGTTTGCAGGAAAACTGTGATATTTGCACCTTTCGGCCCAATACATCCGACTTCAGTTGGACTTTTTTTATACAGGTTTGTCTTCCCTCCTCGATCCTTACTCACTTAACCAGACTAGACAGGTTAGTTCTGGTTCACCGATCCTGACGCAAGCCATCATGTGTGGGTCGCTGACAACTTCCTACTCTGCTGCTGACGCCTTTGCTCCACTCGTCTCTTTATATTGCTATCTCTGACTAGGTCCTTGTCCCTCTCTTTCTCTAGTAACATTAGAATTTCTCCCAGATATCTCATTTCCGTTTGTCAAATATTTTCTCTTTGCCTGTTATCATCCAAGTTTAACATTGGTAGCTGGGTGTTGCGGGAATACAGTAAGCTACTTTCATTTGACTTCTTCCTTAACTCTTTCCATTACGTTTCGACGCACCATGCGTCATGCCAATTTCGATCACGCACGTTTAGCCCACAGTGCGTCACTATCAATTTGATTAGTGTAAACCGTCATCATACCAGATTCTATTTAAATGTCTTGTATCATCTTGGTATTTGTGAAATCTAATTCCTTGTTTAATTATTTAAATATTCATATATATTATTGTGTGTGTGTTAGATAAATATAAACATATAGATTGATATTTAAAAACATTAAACATTTCGCTTCTGAAATCTCCAATACTGAATTAATATAAACGTTCAGTACCGAACGAGTTAAGCTACAATGTATGTAGTGGCTTTCTTTACCGTTTGCTCTGACTCTAAAATACAGTCTGGAATTCTAGTTGATAATTAAATCAGATTTTAAACTAAAGAATCTGTTGCAAGATATATTTTACATTTCACTCCAATTATTTGAACATGTGGAACAATATTAAAGCAGGCAAATGAATTTAAATATCTGGGAACTATTTTAACCTGAGATGGTAGATGTACAACAGCGGTGAGATGAAGAATAGCTCAGGCAAAAGCAGCTTTCCCAAAAAAATGAGGAAGATTATGTGGAATCCATTTTTGACAATAGAAACAAGAAAAATAATTCTTAAATGTTATGTAGAGCCAGTCTTAGCATATGGATGTGAATCATGGACAATAGAGCAACAGACAAGAAAATCACTGGATGCTGTAGAAATGTGGTTTTACAGTAGAATGTTGAGAATACCATGGACAGCTAAGAAGAATATTGAAAACGTTCTGAAAGAGGCCAAAGCAAAAAAAATAGAGCTAATATCAAAATCAAGAAGAAATAAAGTCCTTATTTTTTGTCAATGTGATGAGAAGGGATCAACTGGAATATATTGTAACAACTGGGAAAATTGAGGGACGAAGAGATAGAGGGAAGGAAACAGAAAAGATACCAGTAAGCTTAAGAGAATGGCTTGGCAGAAGGTCAACAACAGAAATAATAAATAAGTATCAACATCGAAAGTTGTGGAAAGACATGATCACCTACGCCAGCAGGCTTGGTAATTGATGATGATGATTTGTACTAGAATGTCTACTGACAGATTTACTTTACACTCTACTCTGATGAAAAGCAAGTGATATGTAAGTGATAAGCAAGTGATATGCAAGTGATAAGCAAGTGATATGCAAGTGATATGCAAGTGATAAGCAAGTGATATGCAAGTGATATGAATAATACTCATGAAAGTACAAAATAATGCAGATTTGTATCATATTGACTAACATATATATATTTTTTAAAACTGTAATCACAATTTCCATAAATATAAATCAGTGTACAGTTCAGTTATTTATAAGACGCAACTCCACCAACTGTTCCTGCATCGCGTGCCTGCAGCTGGAGGCAACATCAAACATAGACTCGTGAAGGTGAATACAGATAATGCAGTGGGACTGGAGATTCAATCTAGGAGTTCTGATTGAACCGTCAAGAAAAGTGATACAATATAGGCATGTATTGCGTGTGGGCCGCAAGGAATGGGAATAATTTGGAGACCGATAAATATGTGAGATTGAACTCTTTTAGAAGCTATAGAGGAGCAATATTTCATTACAAGTGCATAAGAAAATATCGTAAACATAAAACTAGAATACAAAGACAGGACATGTTATTAAACCCACAAGGACAAAAGAAATAAGGAGAGCGAAGATTTTAGTTTTGGGTTCAATTCTCAGAAGTTGTCTTTTTTCCCAACGGACAATGCTCCGGGTTCACCCAGCACCCAGTGTCTAAAATTATGTACCATATATTTTTTTCTGTGTGTGTGTTTGGGGGAGGGTGTGTAAAGGCAGCCAGGTGTGATACCCACCACATGACCAAAAAAGGGTCGTGGGCATGGAAAAATATGGTCACTAACATTCTATTCCCTAAACGCGGGTATATAGCGTGGAGGGAGCTTTTACTTTACAAGTAATTTATGATGAAGAGTTGAATATGTATAGTGAGATTATTTTAAGATCCATAAGGGGCATGCCTGGAATAATAATCGGAGGTCATAATATACATAATTTAAGGTATGCTGATGATACAGTCTTAATCGCTAAGAGTGAAAATGACTTACAAGAAATGTTAGACATTATAGTGAAAGAAAGTAAAAATAAAGGACTCAGCCATAATAGTAAAAAGATAGAAGTATTGGTAACAACAAAGAAAAAGTCATCACTGCAGTGCACAATAAAGACAAGAGTAACACTATTAAAACAGGTAACTGAATTTAAATATCTGGCAACAATGTTCACGTCATATGGTAGATGCACAATAGAGGTGAGATGCACAATAACTCAGGCAGCGCAGCTTTCAACAAAAAAAATCGGAAGATTCTGAGGAATCAATTTTTGGCAATCATCAACATAATGTGCCGTACCGGTTGACGTTGGCGATCATGCCCTTCCACAATCTTCTACAGTGCATCGTATCAGTTCTGTTGTTGACTGTTTTCCATGCCATGACACCAAGCTATCCAGTATTTTCTCTCTATGTCGTCCGCGATCTCTCTTTCCTTTTATTTTGCCAGCTGTAACCAAGTATTACAACTTTCCTCTTCTCATGATGTGCCCGAAAAATGTTGATTGCTTCTTTCTGATGTTTTTTTAAGAGCTCCCTTTCTGTGTTGGCCTCCTTGAGAACTTTCTCATTGGTCTTTTAAGCTGTCCAGGGATCGTTCAACATTCTTCTAAGAAATCCCATCTCTGTGGCCTCTAATCGTCTTTTCATTTGTTTGTTTTTGGTAATAGAAACAAAAAAAAGAGAGTTCTTTAATGTTATGTAGAGCTAATCTTAGCATATGGATTTTAATCATGGATAATAGGACAGCAGACAAGAAAATCACTGGAGGATGTAGAAATTTGGTTTTACAGAAAAATGTTGAGAATACCATGGACAGCTGGGAGCCGCGATAGCTCAGTGGTTAGTGAACTGGACTACAAAGGTCAAGGGGTAGGGTTCGATCCCAACCGACGGCTTCCGGGTTCACCCAGCCTTAAATGGGTACCGGATTTTTTTCCGGGAAAGTAAAGCAACACTGATACCGACCACATTACCCCAAAAATCATGTGCTGAAAGTCTGTAAAATTGATGGTGACTAACACCATATTCCCTATACCCCACTTGGCGTGATGGGGGTACTTTACTTTTTACTTACCATAGACAGCTAAGAAGAGTAATGACACATTTCTGAAAGCTGCCACAGCTAAAGGAGAGATAATTTCCAATATTAGGAAGAAACAAGCATAAATTATTTTGGCCATGTAACGAGAAGGGAATAGCTGGAATATATTGTAACAACTGGAAAAGTCGCGGGACAAAGAAATAGAGGTAAGGGAACAGAAAAGATACCAGACAGCTTAAGAGAATGGCTCTACAGAAGGTCAAAAACGGAAATGATAAATAACTGTCGAGATCGAAAGTTGTGGAGAGACATGATCACCTACTCCAGCAGGCATGGTACTCGATGATGTTGAAGAGAGACTATAAATTTCCAGGGAAACATTGGAAGAAAGTAGAGAAAATGTCCAGTGAAAGGGATCGATGATGAGACCTTGTCAGTGACATCCTCAACAGAAGCATCAATGGCTTTGATTGATTCATTGATTGAAAATCGCGTCCACAATAGAGAAGACACCGATGGATCTTATAGCACGCAATGTGAACTTGTTGAGCTCCAATCTTTCGTTCATGCATGGTATGGCCGCAGATAGTTCCTGTAGCTCTTTAGTTAGACACACCTCACTCGTCGCAATTATACCATTCTTCTTTTACCCGACCTGCTCGAAGATTCAAAATTACATATAAAATAGTTGTCGCAAACGAGAGGGTGATACAATAAGAAAGATTGATTTATGGAGAGTTTTGACAAGCAAAGAACAATACAAAATGATAATGTGGGCTGTAGAATATGAGATGAAGAAAAATAGATAAGTTTTCATGCAAGAAAGCCTAAAAGCTCTATACATATGCGCCATAATCATATGAGTTTTGATATCTCCATAATCATATGAGTTTTGATATCTCCATAATCATATGAGTTTTGATATCTCCATAATCATATGAGTTTTGATATCTCGACACAAACGATGAGATTTCCCGAAACAAAAGTATTTGCAGCCCTCTTTGACTTCCAAGTTAAAAAAAAAAAACATGATATGCAAAGCTGACGTAATGGAAACATGTATAACGTGAGCACTTATCCCTATGATGCACTGGTTGACGGTTGCTAGGAAACGTGGGATCACTCCAACATTTATGCTGATGTGGTTAGCAGAATACAAAAATACATAATTTATTCTGATGTAGTTAGAATGCTAATGTGGGCGCTGCGTGAATATCCTTGTTATTTATATCAAGTGCTTAAAAAACATTATCACAACGTTCCTCAGGGTGAGTTTTCTTATATTCCTATATTATATTTATTTAAAATCTATACTATGTATTACAGACACACCAAATCTTTGACTTTAGCCTTCTTTATTTTTCAACTGATTGGCTCATACAGGATCCTTACGTAAAGAAAAGGTTCCCTGCACACCGTGACAGGTGTTTCGGGAATATGGAGTTAGTGTCCTTATTTTTATATGTCACAGCAGATTTTTTGGTGAAGTGGTCGGTATCACGCCAGGCCACTTTTACTTCCCAAAAAAATCTCTGGTACCCACCATTAGAGCCTTGGTGAACTCCGGAGACTTATCGATGCGAAAACAATCCACCTCTTCTGTGAATCGAACTCGAACCCATCAGATCAGGAAGCAAGCACACTAACTACTCAGCCAACGAGGCTTCATGCAGTGGATAGACCAAATCTTTGATTTTAGCTTTGATTATTATTTTTTAATTTTGTTTAAGACAAAACCCTTACTATGCAACGGATGTTGACTCATTGTTACTTCACTCTATGTTTATTGCTTTCTGTTTGATATACACAATATTGTATAGATTACAGACAACGTCCTTTAAATTTCTACAGCTTAGTGATAGTAGCGCATGAGTTACGGAACTTCAGCCACCGATAGGGTCAGATACCAAATGCTATCAAAGACTGAAGTGATGGTTATAGTTGTAGTTAGTCGAAGGTCCCGGCACCATTGCAAAATAAATAAAATCAATAATTGCTCAACCTCCCGTGACACTGGAATCAGTCGATTTAAAACTAATCTCAGTGAAGGATCCAAACAAGGAAGACAGCTGCAGTCCCCATCATAGCAGCTACACCAGACGCCAAAAGACATAGGCGTTACCGCACAGAAAGTGAACGCAGCTGAACTGTCCTTCGTCATATATCATCATTCACCGTAACCAATCGGAATATCGAAGCACAATCCGGGTGAAATACATTGCTCATGGTGTGCACAGATCACTAAACTCAGTAGCTCCGGCAGTAAGCCGGACTTGGAATATGCGGAAACTGCAAGAAGGAACACTTTTCAAACAGAAACTAGACTCTAATCACAAGTTTACATCGATACTTTAATTATTACATGAATCAATGACCTCACTCTAGCACATTCGAATTGCAATTAAATATGTTCATGCGTGTTAGATGTTGGAGAGAATCTCGGGTGTCATATCGAAATGTGAGCTGTGTTTTTCAACCGGATCAAGCTTCGATATTCCGATTGCTTACGGTGAATTATGGTATTGTACGACGAATGAGTTCAGCTGCGTTCACTTTCGTTGCCGCTTGGCCTTATGGCGTGTGCTGTAGCTGCTATGATGGAGACAGCAGCTTCCTTTCTTTATTTGGATCATTCAATGAGATGAGTTTTAATTCATATGATTCCATTGGCAAGGACGGTTGAGCAATTATGGATTTTAATTCGTTTTCAGTGATACAAGGGCGACTCATCATAACCATAACCATATCGAACTATCCTAAATGTGGCCAACAGTGTTATCGTCTCCCATTGCGCAAATGTTTATCACTATCCATTGCCATCTATATCTCTCAAACCGAAGAGCTGAGAGGGATGTCCTGAAAACACCCCAATACATATGGCGTCATAATCTATGCGAGACATAAACGGTTGACGAGAGTTTACCAACAACCGCCCATGCTCGCAAAACTTAAAACGTCACTTGGTTTGGGTTGTCCCCTTCAGTTGGCAGGCTTGAGGTGGCTTTCATCACCATCATTTGTCCTTTTTCTTTTCATGTTTATTTTGCGTTCGGCAATGATAATTTACATATTTAATGAAGGAGCGTCCTTTTATTGTTTTAAATCCTTCTCTTAATGTACAAGTGGTCAGCTGGTCTATAACGTTCGAAATATTTGAAGTGATTTCACACTTTACGTTGTTCAGTTTGACCAGTACGAGAATCTGTCTTTCTGCTGTCAAATCTAGCTTCCAGTCTGAAGCATTTCATAGAACGGAGATGAGTTGAGGAAAGCTGAAAAAAGGAGAATAAAACAAATATGAATTTTAATAAAATATTATTACAGCTTTACGCTGAAAGAGGACGACACGAACGAGCCAACGTTGCGGATAAAATACTTTCTACAGGGACACAGATATTAATACAATAAAATATCTAGATTTGAATTTTTCTTATCCGGGTGCAAACATGAGATATTGACCAGAAGGGCAACGGTGGTATAACGATGTTCTGCTCCGAGCAATGCCATGATCACTGTCAGATCCCAATCGAACTTGTGAGCTCTCTTTGTACGTCCCATCTCTGGTTTTGATCGCAAGACTTTGACCTCAACAAACACTATAATCATCTGATATTTGATATTATCCTCAGATTACGGGTATCTGTTACTTAGACCACAACACCAGTGAAGAGGTCCATCACAGATACGACCTGGAATTGGTGACCACATTGTGATCTCATTCCAACCTTGATGAAACATATCATAAGATGGTAAGGATGCACGATCTTCCTTTATGGAGAAGGGTAAATTACATAGAGGAAACTACGGAGATAAGATAACAAGTCATTGCAGATAGAAGAGAGACTGTATGAGAACGTCAAGGAATAAACAGGTTTGGACGTGGTCAGCTACCAGATGTCAGCGATAGGGAAAGCCACTTGTGGTAGATAGATGTCAGCGATAGGGAAAGCCACTTGTGGTAGATAGATGTCAGCGATATGGAAAGCCACTTGTGGTAGATAGATGTCAGCGATAGGGAAAGCCACTTGTGGTAGATAGATGTCAGCGATAGGGAAAGCCACTTGTGGAAGATAGATGTCAGCGATAGGGAAAGCCACTTGTGGTAGATAGATGTCAGCGATAGGGAAAGCCACTTGTGGTAGATAGATGTCAGCGATAGGGAAAGCCACTTGTGGAAGATAGATGTCAGCGATAGGGAAAGCCACTTGTGGTAGATAGATGTCAGCGATAGGGAAAGCCACTTGTGGTAGATAGATGTCAGCGATAGGGAAAGCCACTTGTGGTAGATAGATGTCAGCGATAGGGAAAGCCACTTGTGGTAGATAGATGTCAGCGATAGGGAAAGCCACTTGTGGTAGATAGATGTCAGCGATAGGGAAAGCCACTTGTGGTAGATAGATGTCAGCGATAGGGAAAGCCACTTGTGGTAGATAGATGTCAGCGATAGGGAAAGCCACTTGTGGTAGATAGATGTCAGCGATAGGGAAAGCCACTTGTGGTAGATAGATGTCAGCGATAGGGAAAGCCACTTGTGGTAGATAGATGTGGCCGCTGATTATGCGTTCATGAATCGCAAAGGCAACTCATTTTAATTCCAGCTGACCCTCAACTTCGAAACTGTTCGACAGAAGAGAGATTTTGCTTATTCCCTCATCTTCTAATCGACCGAAGAGAGATTTTGCTTATTCCCTCATCTTCTAATCGACCGAAGAGAGATTTTGCTTATTCCCTCATCTTCTAATCGACCGAAGAGAGATTTTGCTTATTCCCTCATCTTCTAATCGACCGAAGAGAGATTTTGCTTATTCCCTCATCTTCTAATCGACCGAAGAGAGATTTTGCTTATTCCCTCATCTTCTAATCGACCGAAGAGAGTTTTTGCTTATTCCCTCATCTTCTAATCGACCGAAGAGAGTTTTGTCAGAGAATTAATGATTGTGCTTTAAACACTGCGGGAGCTTAAATAGCTAAGTTGCTAGTGAACCGGACTACAAGGACAAGAGACCGAGTTCGATTCTGATTGAATGTTTTCAGGTTTGTCTAGCCTTTAACTGTGTCTTAATTCGTTGTTATCAAAGAAAGACAACACTGGCGTAATGCTGTCAATTTTACCCACAAAATAATGTACCCTACATCTATTTTTAAAAGTATGGGCGCGGAACATCATATCCAGATTACGTCACCACGACGTGTGATGCTACTCTTTCTCCTTGAGACATCGAGGCTAGATTTCTAATCATAAATTGCTTTGTCGCTTTAGTTTCTTGACGTGAAACGTTTCTCAAACTCGCAAACTGAGCTCCTCCATTTTCTTATTAATTTTTATTTTCAGTAGCCAAAAGTTATTGACTCACTATCTATCTATCAATCTAGCGTCTTATAATCTGCTCTTTTTGTCATTCACACGATGAAAACATATATAAAGCAGTTTGCAGCACGTTAGGACGTCCGATTTCATTTAAGGCTTGGTTAACATGGATAGAATGTTAACTTTGAAAGTTAAAAAAAAAATGTATTCTTTCTTTCACCGAAAACAAGGGGCGTAATAAAAAATGTATTATCCCGTAGTCACAACAAGAAATCTTCAATTGTCACGCGATGTTTATTTCCCCTTACTAGTGACCTTCTCAGATCTCTAAAGGCTGATGAGTGTTTCCCTAACATTAGCGATGCGTTATAACTCAATGTATCTTCCCTTCCAAACCATTCAATGTCAAGGTTTGCCAGACAGCTAGTCAGACAATATCATCACGGGGTCTTCCGTTTTCTGTGATTCCAACCACGTCTTTGATTTCACATGGACTTTCCAAAATTACGTTCCGATTTGGTTTCTAGATCTTCCTTGGGTTTAGTTTCCGGTTTCCATGCTCTCCTATATCCACGCTTGTCGTTGTCTTACTAAGTGATGAATCTATTTTCACTTTAAATAGGATCATCTGTTTTGCAAACTACACAAACATTTTTTTGTAGATTTCGAGATTTAAAACAATAACGATCTAAGCCAACTCTCGAATGTACGAGGCTGGTGATCCGATGTTCTGTTCTACAACTCACTTCAAAACATTCAACATAGTTCATGTGTTGCGTTCCAAACATAATAAGTAAAATTAAATTAAATAGCCCCTGTCACGTCACGTGGCTTATAGGGAATATTGTGTCGGTGACCATCATTTTTCTAAACCTTCGGCACATGATTTTTGGGATAATGTGGTCGATAGCACGCCTGTAAGGCTTTACTCTTTTTTTCTCATAAAAAATGAGGTGCCCATTTAAGGCTGTGTGAAGCCGGAAAGTTTTGTAGTCCAGTTCAAACCACTGAGCTATCGCAGCTCCGAAACATAGGGAGACGATGTCTAAAAACTGAGAACCTTTGTAGTGTAAAACGGTACATTCTAGACGAGAAACAGAGCAATAGTTACTGAAAGCCCATTTAATTGGATTAGGGATAAAAACGATAAATTCTAGATTAGAATAAGAACAATAGTTATAGATACCTATTTCTTTTCGGTACAGAAAATAAAAACACATAATGATCGGTTCTGAAACGGTTAAAGACACTTATAATTACTTATACCTGTAACTCGAATTCTGAATTTTGATTGGTCGGCGGTTTAAATGCATCTTCCCTAATCAAACTTTTATGATGAATGATGAAACAAAGCGTGTATCCCTGTTCTTCTACAAATAGGAACCACACACAGGGGGCTGGTTTGTCCAGATGTAAGACGTCAGCCTCTGGACATGAAGATCATTATCACGTACCGGGCCTGCAGGCGTAGGTGATCATGTCTGTCCACAATTTTCGATCTTGACAGTTATTTATCATTTCTCCTGCTGACCTTCTACCAAGCCATTCTCTTAAACTGTCTGGTATTTTGTTTATCTTGGACATGAAGACACCGAGTTCAAATGCCACATTTGGAGGTGGGTTATGTTCGAATCGTGGAACTCTGTGTGGCTTTACCCTGCCCTGGTGTTTGGGTAGTCAGATCCTATGTATTGCTCACTCGGATAACGGCGGGAAAATAGGTAGCCCCGTCTGAACTCTGCGCAGGTAAAAAAAATAAACCTTGGCAGTTGGAAATAGCAAAGAGGATAGCGTCAGCCTCACAGACAACGACATTTAATAATTACATTGTAGAACATCACTGTTAGCCGAAACCTAGAACCAGTACACAGATTTGGCTTCCATTTTAAAGCGTAAACGATCAGAAATTGATTCTCTCTCTCTCTCTCTCTCTCTCTCTCTCTCTCTCTTGTTGTCTGTCTCCCTTTCTCTGATTCTCTCTCTCTCTCTCTCTCTCCTTGTATCTTGCATTTATTATTTTTATTGTAATCTTTCGCAATAGACGCAATAATTTTTATTTGTTCTCGCTGCAGCTATCGTCCTTTAATTAAATCACATCCCCATAAAGAAATGCCTGTATTGGATATATTTAGATATGTTGAGGTTGATAACGTGGCTCTGCGTTGGAATAACACGTGATTTTTGTGTGATTGATATCTCGGCTTAAAACTAGAATAATAAATGGTTTGCGTTGAACGTCAGCAAAACCAGTGCACAGATTACAAAATGACAGCTGATACTCTTTTAGTTTTCTTCCTTTGCATTGCGCTTTATTTTTCACCCTACACAAATTTCTATCCGTGATCAAATACACATTTATTTGGCACTGTTTCTATGTCTAATATTTCCATTTTTAAAAATAAACATTCGATACAGCACTATTTTTACATTGAGCCATCTCTACTAAGAAATAAATCTGAACAGTCTAGCGTGTCTTCTCCCAGAATTTGTGCATGAATCAATTTGTCCTTCTCGTTTATAAAATGTCAGGACTCATTTTGGTTATAAATGAGTACTCCTTGCAGAGTCTGTGGGAAATAGAAATAGTGGGTTTTTTCGTGATCTTGAGCACATTCATTTATAGGTGATGGTGTCAGCATCATGGCAAGTCATTACCAATATAGACAATCTCTGGTGCCCGTTTTCAGGCGCTGGGTGAACCTGACACTAGTCGGTTACATCGGAACATTTCACATTTGGGGATCGAACCTATACATCAAAAGACAAGCGTACTGACCGCCATGGCGCTGGAATTTGATGTTATCATGGGTGGAGTTAGAAAAACAGCAGAGCTCACAAGAACCCATAAATAGAGTTAGAGAACTGGCAGTCAAATATAACACGAAGATCAAGACTAGTTAGACAGAAATCATGAGCATCGCAAAAGAGAAAAAAGAACATCAACATAACGATAACCGGTAGACGATTAAAACAAGTAAGGGGATTTAAATATCTAGTAAGTCTAATGACAAACGACAATTCACAAACAGCAGAAATCTATTCAAGATTCAACAAAGCTTGTCAAATCATTGGACAACTATTACCACTATTGTCCAACATGAAAATAACACTAGATGCAAAACAAGCGCTCTACAACTTAATCTTCATCCTAACGTTATGCTACCAATGCCAGACCTGGACACTAGACTCACGAACAATGAAAAAAAAAAAACCACACCCAGCTGAAATATGTTATTATTGAGTTATTGAGTTATTTGCGGGTCATCACCATTGCACTCCGAACATGTCCATAGGTGCTCAGATCCCCTCCTCAGCAATTCCCTCAGTGTCCAGCGACTGACGACTCCAGTTCTATGTTGGTTGATAAGTCTTCTTACACGGCCACCAAGTTTCTCATTTCTGGCTGTGCCCATCTTAACTCCCATTTCCATCATCTGAAGAAGTGACGTTGATCTATGTTTGTCGAAGTCCTGTGCTCTTCCCACATCTCGGAGTGCATTGATGATGTCCGCCCGATCCATCGGTTGCCCGTCCTCAACGACAGCGCAGCTAGCCAACCTGTCCGCTCTCTCATTTCCCCGTACTCCCGCATGTCCAGGGACATAGACAAAGGTGACCTTACGTATTTTGGATTTCTACAACGACTCTACCCATTGCATGCGTACAAAGCCCGCCTCCACTTTTTTATCATGCTCATCGAATCACTCAGTATACATGCGTGGATGTAGTCTTGTGACTCTAACCATTTGAATGCCTTGGTCACTGCCATCACCTCCATTGTCATGCTACTCGTGGTCATGGCGTATGCACCACTGTCTTCCTTGGCTATTCTGCCTGCCGAACGTGCTGTAAATGCCCATGCACTTTTTTCGTGTCGTCTTACAGATCCGTCTGTATAGATGACTGCATCTTTCTCATCGGTGTTATCGCAGATGAGACCGTTGACCTCAGCATTAACCACGACTGGGTTCTGTTCCCTACTTTTCCTGTCGAGTGTGACAATACATGAGAAAGTCCCCTTGAATGACGTAGGCACCGGTATCCACTCCTCACCAACGCTGAGATTGGTAAGCCCACATACCTGTTTGATGACATCTTCTGCTCGGCCCACCCATGATTTGCCTCTTTTTAAGCTGAAATATGTTAGGCGAATGACAAGAAACAGACTGAAAGATAAGATCAGAAATGATGAAATTAGAAAAATAAAAACTAGGAACAATTCCCGCCTTAGGAAACATAAAAGAACAAAACAAATACGTTTTTTTTTGCCACGAAATAGGACAGAAAAATGAAAACACAGCACAACAAGTTGTTAATAAACACTACGAGAACCAGACTCAAGGTCTATCACGAAAAAAAATGGATTGATGGAATATTAGAAACACTAGAACCATAACAGAGATCCACAGAATAGCAAAAGACCGTAAATTATATCTCCTCTCGACGCTGAAAGGCAAATAGGGAAGGAAAGAGGAAGAATAATTGGATGGATTTTTAACTACGCTTTCTCTCTTCCTGGGAGCAGCGATAGCTCAGTGGTTAGTGAACTGGACTACAAAGGACAAGAGGTCGGGTTCAATCCTGATCGACGGCTTCCGGGTTCACCCAGACTTATTAAATGGGTACCGGATTTTTTTCTGGGAAATTAAAGCGGCACGGGCGTAATACTGACCACATTACCCCAAAATGCATGTGCTGAAAGTCTATCAAAGATATGGCCATTAACATCATATTCTCTATACGCCACTTGGCGTGACGGGCTCTTTACTTTGACTTAAGTTTCTCTCTTCCTACTTTGTTTTACCAAAAGAAGTTTGTTTTACCAAAGAGAAGTTTGTTTTACTAAGAGAAGTTTGTTTTACCAAGAGAAGTTTGTTTTACTAAGAGAAGTTTGTTTTACCAAGAGAAGTTTGTTTTACCAAAGAGAAGTTTGTTTTACTAAGAGAAGTTTGTTTTACTAAGAGTAGTTTGTTTTACCAAGAGAAGTTTGTTTTACCAAAGAGAAGTTTGTTTTACTAAGAGAAGTTTGTTTTACCAAGAGAAGTTTGTTTTACTAAGAGAAGTTTGTTTTACCAAGAGAAGTTTGTTTTACCAAGAGAAGTTTGTTTTACCAAAGAGAAGTTTGTTTTACTAAGAGAAGTTTGTTTTACCAAAGAGAAGTTTGTTTTACCAAGAGAAGTTTGTTTTACCAAGAGAAGTTTGTTTTACTAAGAGAAGTTTGTTTTACCAAGAGAAGTTTGTTTTACCAAGAGAAGTTTGTTTTACCAAAGAGAAGTTTGTTTTACTAAGAGAAGTTTGTTTTACTAAGAGTAGTTTGTTTTACCAAAGAGAAGTTTGTTTTACCAAGAGAAGTTTGTTTTACTAAGAGAAGTTTGTTTTACTAAGAGAAGTTTCTTTTACCAAAGAGAAGTTTGTTTTACCAAGAGAAGTTTGTTTTACCAAGAGAAGTTTGTTTACCAAAGAGAAGTTTGTTTTACTAAGAGAAGTTTGTTTTACTAAGAGTAGTTTGTTTTACCAAAGAGAAGTTTGTTTTACCAAGAGAAGTTTGTTTTACTAAGAGAAGTTTGTTTTACCAAGAGAAGTTTGTTTTACCAAAGAGAAGTTTGTTTTACTAAGAGAAGTTTGTTTTACCAAGAGAAGTTTGTTTTACAAAGAGAAGTTTGTTTTACAAAGAGAAGTTTGTTTTGCTAAGAGTAGTTTGTTTTACCAAGAGAAGTTTGTTTCACTAAGAGTAGTTTGTTTTACCAAGAGAAGTTTGTTTTACCAAGAGACGTTTGTTTTACCAAGAGAAGTTTGTTTTACCAAGAGAAGTTTGTTTTACCAAGAGTAGTTTGTTTTACCAAGAGAAGTTTGCTTTACCAAGAGACGGTTGTTTTACCAAGAGTAGTTTCTTTTACCAAGAGAAGTTTGTTTTACCAAGAGAAGTTTGTTTTACTAAGAGTAGTTTGTTTTACCAAGAGAAGTTTGTTTTACTAAGAGTAGTTTGTTTTATCAAGAGAAGTTTGTTTTACCAAAGAGAAGTTTGTTTTACAAAGAAAAGTTTGTTTTACTAAGAGTAGTTTGTTTTATCAAGAGAAGTTTGTTTTACCAAAGAGAAGTTTGTTTTACCAAAAGAAGTTTGTTTTACGAAAGAGAAGTTTGTTTTACTAAGAGAAGTTTGTTTTATCAAGAGAAGTTTGTTTTACAAAGAGAAGTTTGTTTTACCAAGAGAAGTTTGTTTTACTAAGAGTAGTTTGTTTTACTAAGAGAAGTTTGTTTTATCAAGAGCAGTTTGTTTTACAGAGAGAAGTTTGTTTTACCAAGAGAAGTTTGTTTTACCAAGAGAAGTTTGTTTTACTAAGAGAAGTTTGTTTTACTAAGAGAAGTTTGTTTTACCAAGAGAAGTTTGTTTTACTAAGAGAAGTTTGTTTTACTAAGAGAAGTTTGTTTTACCAAAGAGAAGTTTGTTTTACTAAGAGAAGTTTGTTTTATCAAGAGAAGTTTGTTTTACAAAGAGAAGTTTATTTTACCAAAAAGAAGTTTGTTTTACCAAGAGAAGTTTGTTTTACTAAGAGAAGTTTGTTTTACCAAGAGAAGTTTGTTTTACCAAGAGAAGTTTGTTTTACCAAAGAGAAGTTTGTTTTACTAAGAGAAGTTTGTTTTACCAAGAGAAGTTTGTTTTACTAAGAGAAGTTTGTTTTACTAAGAGAAGTTTGTTTTACAGAGAGAAGTTTGTTTTACCAAAAAGAAGTTTGTTTTACCAAGAGAAGTTTGTTTTACCAAGAGAAGTTTGTTTTACCAAGAGAAGTTTGTTTTACCAAGAGCAGTTTGTTTTACCAAGAGAAGTTTGTTTTACCAAGAGAAGTTTGTTTTACCAAGAGAAGTTTGTTTTACCAAGAGAAGTTTGTGTTACCAAGAGAGGTTTGTGTAACCAAGAGAAGTTTGTTTTACCAAGAGAAGTTTGTGTTACCAAGAGAAGTTTGTTTTACCAAGAGAAGTTTGTTTTACCAAGAGAAGTTTGTTTTACCAAGAGAAGTTTGTTTTACTAAAAAGAAGTTTGTTTTACCAAGAGCAGTTTGTTTTACCAAGAGAAGTTTGTTTTACCAAGAGAAGTTTGTTTTACCAAGAGAAGTTTGTGTTACCAAGAGAGGTTTGTGTAACCAAGAGAAGTTTGTTTTACCAAGAGAAGTTTGTGTTACCAAGAGAAGTTTGTTTTACCAAGAAAAGTTTGTTTTACCAAGAGACGTTTGTTTTACCAAGAGAAGTTTGTTTTACCAAGAGAAGTTTGTTTTACCAAGAGAAGTTTGTTTTACCAAGAGAAGTTTGTGTTACCAAGAGAAGTTTGTTTTACCAAGAGACGTTTGTTTTACCAAGAGACATTTGTTTACCAAGAAAAGTTTGTTTTACCAAGAGACGTTTGTTTTACCAAAGAGAAGTTTGTTTTACTAAGATAAGTTTGTTTAATCAAGAGAAGTTTGTTTTACAAAGAGAAGTTTGTTTTATCAAGAGAAGTTTGTTTTACTAAGAGAAGTTTGTTTTACTAAGAGAAGTTTGTTTTATCAAGAGCAGTTTGTTTTACAGAGAGAAGTTTGTTTTTTTTCAAAAAGAAGTTTGTTTTACCAAGAGAAGTTTGTTTTACCAAGAGAAGTTTGTTTTACCAAGAGAAGTTTATTTTACCAAGAGACGTTTGTTTTACCAAGAGACGTTTATTTTACCAAGAGACGTTTGTTTTACCAAGAGCAGTTTGTTTTACCAAGAGACGATTGTTTTACCAAGAGCAGTTTGTTTTATCAAGAGACGTTTGTTTTACCAAGAGAAGTTTTGTTTTACTAAGAGAAGTTTGTTTTACCAAGAGACGTTCCCCATCAAGGTCAGCTCCTTGTCGTGGGGATGGGGCTTAACAGTCACCAGGGACTGAAAACCAAGACTGGCCAGGCCTCCTACACCCGTGCAAGACCACAGTCTGCTCTAGCAATTTTAAGTGCTGAAGTCGGAGGCAACCAGCCAAAAGGCGCACTACAAAAATCAGGATGCCACGCACTCACGCCAATGGGAAGCATGCCTATAACTGCAAATCGATATGGCACTCGCCCTGTGATGGACACTCAGGCAGGTGCAGCGCCGGGCCCTCAGCCTCGAAAGGGCCCAACCTATATTACTGGATGTCCTTCTCAATCGCTCTGTGGAGTCAGGGGGCGAGAGAATAGAGTTACTGGCCAACCCAAAATAAGACCACTCAAAATAATGCACTGGAATGCTGAAGGCATCAACAGCAAAAGAGATGGGTACAGTAAAAAGATAGAATTAGAAAATATCCTGCATGAAGAACAAGTAAGCATATGCTGTTTGCAGGAAACCCATCTAAACAACGACATAGCCTTGAAGATTAGGGGATACCAGTGCTACCGATCTGACAGGAAAAACAGACAAAAGGGCGGAATACTGACTCTTGTAAGGAACAACATTAATGCATGTCAGATTGAAGTGTATATGGATGGGGCGGAATATCAAATACTGCACCTCAGGACAGGAAATACAGACTTCCATCTACTAAACTACTACTGTCCGAGTGACCGCCCACTAGCACTAGACACAATTACATTAAAAGAAAGAATAATTGTATGTGGAGACTTTAACAGCCATTCACAGAGCTGGGGCTATGAAGATATGGACAAGAGAGGTGAAGAACTTGAAAATTGGCAGGATGACAATGGGCTTATACTATTAAACCAGGCAACAGATCCACCAACATTCTATTCCAGATCATGGCATACCACATCTACACCAGACCTTGCTTTCCATTCACCAGACCTGGATTGGAATATCACACGTATTGTTGGGAAACAACTTTGAGGCAGCGACCACCGACCTGTCTTTTTAGTGGTGCAAAATGAGGCCGTCAGGGAGAGCAGCACTCTCTCCAGATGGAATTACAAAAAGGCAGACTGGAAAATGTATCAACATTACACCAGTGTACTGACTAAAGATCTAAATACAGACAGAGACATCAACAAAATAGTTGATGAATTCAGTAGACTAATAATACAAGCTGCCAGTGAAACAATACCCAGAGGGGCACGGAAACACTACAAACCATACTGGAATAGTGAACTAGAGCAACTGCACAATGACATGGAAACATCTCGAAAACAAGCAGAAAATAACCCCTGCCAGGAACACCACAATAACTATCAGCATGCTAAAGCCAAATTTCAATGGGCTAAACTACAAGCCAGACGGAGAAGTTGGAAAGAGAAAACAGAGTACATGAATCTAGAACGAGACACAAGAAAAGTGTGGAAGCTTGTAAAACAGCTGAATGATGAGGGTACAGAAGGGAACACAAAAATTACACTGAAGAAGGATGGAAACATTCTAACAGGTAAACATGCAGCAAATCACTTTGCAGACTCCTTTGCAAATGACAACAATATTGAAATTAGCCTAGAGAAACGTCAAGAGACCCGTCTAAAACAACAAAATGCAAGACAAGAAGAGACTGCACATGAAGTCATGGAAATACCCATTACACAAAGAGAGCTAGAGCTGGCAATATCCAAATTAAAAATGAAAAAGTCACCAGGTAGTGATGGAGTGTCTAATGAAATGATTAAGAACTTGGGAACTGCAGCTAAAGCAAAACTACTGCAGATCTACAACATTTGCTGGATCACAGGTAAAGTGCCACAGGCATGGAGAGAAGCAATTATGATACCATTACTAAAGCCAGGAAAAGATGGTTCAATGACATCCAGCTATAGACCAATCAGCCTTACAAGCTGTTTGTGTAAAACAATGGAACGTATAATCAATCTCAGACTGCAGTGGTACCTGGAAAGTGAAAATCTCCTTGTCCCACAACAAGCAGGCTTTAGACAGTGTTACTCTACCGAAGATCAGGCAACCTATCTTTCCAGGAAATTGAGGATGCGTTTCAAGAAAAGAAACTGGTACTAGCAGCATGGATAGACTAAAGAAAGCATTTGATAAGGTATGGAAGGAAGGGCTTTTGAAGAAACTGAGAAATTATGGAGTAAATGGCAGGATGTACAAATGGGTCAAAGCATACCTGCATAACAGGAGAGCCAGAGTGCAACTGGATGGTCTTAAGAGTAAGAAGGTCTTACTGCGCCAGGGCGTTCCACAGGGAGGGGTACTATCTCCAACACTTTTTCTGATCTACATCAATGACCTAGTTACTGAACTACCACATGGTATCAAAGTGGCAATGTATGCAGATGACTTGGTAATGTGGTGCACAGAGGAGTATGCAACAGTGGCCTCCAAATTGTTACAAAGAGCTATGAATGCACTGAATTCATGGACAAATAGATGGTGTATCAGCATCAATACAGACAAATGCAGTACTACACTTTTCACTCTTTCCCCAAAACAAAAAGCAGGAGCCATCTATATAAACAATGAGCCTGTGAAAGAAGACATACAGGCTACGTATCTCGGAGTTACATTTGATAACAAACTATCTTGGAAACAGCAGATAAATAAGGCAACCCAAAAAGCAAGGAGAAAATTGGCTATTCTAAGAAAGCTGTGTGGAACTACGTGGGGTGCGAGTGGGAAAATACTCAGTAAAGTTTACCAACAGAGTATACGCCCACATTTAGAATATGGATCATCTGCATGGTGTTCAGCATCAAACACCACACTTCAAGAACTGGATAAAGTACAAAACCAGGCACTTAGGGTCATCACAGGAGCAATGAAATCAACACCAATATTAGAGATGGAGAAATTGTGGAGGATACCAGCACTGAGAGAACGGAGGGACACAAAGGTGCTGATACAGGCAGAAAAATTTGCTTGCATGCCGAGACATCCAATGAAGGACCGATTCCAAAATCTTGCATTGGGACGACTTAAGAGAAGCAGTTTTATCCACCAAGCCAAGCGTATTAGTAGACAAACACCAGACATGCCAAGAGCTGTTAACCCCCTACTGCCCATACCAGAACAGACTCCCTGGACAGAGGAATCTGGATTATCAGTTCAAATACGGACAGAAGTGAAAGGAATAGTTGATAAAGAGGAACAGAATAGTCTACAGCGAAAAACAATAACTCTCAGTTTCCTGGATGAAGAATACCCACAAGACCTATGGATTCGTGTGTATACAGATGGATCAGCACAGAATGCAGTAAAAAAATGGGGGAGCAGGTGCATATATAGAATACCCAAATAACACTAGGGATATGAATAAAATAGCAACAGGGAAATATTGTCACAATTATGATGCAGAAATACAAGCAATAAAGTTAGCAATAGAAAAACTGCTGAACATTAATCTTAGCCCGCAGCCTGTAGTGTTTTTGACAGATGCAAGATCAGTACTCCAGGCACTACAATCCAGAAAATTACCACATCTGCAGACCTTATTGACTGAACTCTGCAAGCACCACAGGGTTGCCCTGCAGTGGATCCCATCTCACTGTGGAATACCAGGAAATGAGAAAGCAGATCAGTTGGCAAAGGAAGGTTCAACAGGCACACAACTAGATACACCTGTTACATACCATCATAAGAAACAGATAATCAAATCAATCAGAGGACCACAAGCCCCAAATCAGGATGCCTTTTATAATATGAATAGATATGAACAAGTTATCATTATACGTCTCAGAACAGGACACAATCGACTCCATAGTCACATGTATACAAAATTCAAGATCGGCACCTCAACTACTTGTACATGTGGACAGGCGCCCCAGACTGCTGAACACATACTTCAAGACTGCACTGAATATAGTAGACTGAGGAAAATCCATTGGCCCATAGATACAACACTACAGACAAAACTATATGGGCCACTGCAAGAATTACAAAAGACAGTAACATTTATACAGGAAACGACATTGCAGATATAGACAATGCTTCAGGCGAACGAAAGATAGATAGATAGATAGACCAAGAGACGTTTATTTTACCAAGAGACGTTTGTTTTACCAAGAAAAGTTTGTTTTACCAAGAGAAGTTCCAAGAAAAGTTTGTTTTACCAAGAGAAGTTTGTTATTCCAAGAGACGTTTGTTTTACCAGAGACGTTTGTTTTACCAAGAGACGTTTGTTTACCAAGAGAAGTTTATTTTACCAAGAAAAGTTTGTTTACCAAGAGAAGTTTGTTTTACCAAGAGAAGTTTGTTTTACCAAGAGAGGTTTGTTTTACAAAGAGACGTTTGTTTTACTAAGAGAAGTTTGTTTTATCAAGAGCAGTTTGTTTTACAGAGAGAAGTTTGTTTTTCAAAAAGAAGTTTGTTTTACAAGAGAAGTTTGTTTTACCAAGAGAAGTTTGTTTTACCAAGAGAAGTTTATTTTACCAAGAGAAGTTTATTTTACCAAGAGAAGTTTGTTTTACCAAGAGAAGTTTGTTTTACCAAGAGAAGTTTGTTTTACCAAGAGCAGTTTGTTTTACAAGAGAAGTTTGTTTTACCAAGAAAAGTTTGTTTTACCAAGAGAAGTTTGTTTTATCAAGATACGTTTGTTTTACCAAGAGAAGTTTGTTTTACCAAGAGAAGTTTGTTTTACCAAGAGAAGTTTGTTTTACCAAGAGAAGTTTGTTTTACCAAAAAGAAGTTTGTTTTACCAAGAGCAGGTTGTTTTACCAAGAGAAGTTTGTTTTACCAAGAGAAGTTTGTTTCACCAAGAGAAGTTTGTTTTACCAAGAGAAGTTTGTGTTACCAAGAGAGGTTTGTGTAACAAGAGAAGTTTGTTTTACCAAGAGAAGTTTGTGTTACCAAGAGAAGTTTGTTTTACCAAGAGATGTTTGTTTTACCAAGAGAAGTTTGTTTTACCAAGAGAAGTTTGTGTAACCAAGAGAAGTTTGTTTTACCAAGAGAAGTTTGTTTTACCAAGAGAAGTTTGTTTTACCAAGAGAAGTGTGTTTTACCAAGAGAAGTTTGTTTTACCAAGAGAAGTTTGTTTTACCAAGAGAAGTTTGTTTTACCAAGAGAAGTTTGTGTTACCAAGAGAAGTTTGTTTTACCAAGAGACGTTTGTTTTACCAAGAGACATTTGTTTTACCAAGAAAAGTTTGTTTTACCAAGAGACGTTTGTTTTACCAAAGAGAAGTTTGTTTTACTAAGATAAGTTTGTTTAATCAAGAGAAGTTTGTTTTACAAAGAGAAGTTTGTTTTATCAAGTGAAGTTTGTTTTACTAAGAGAAGTTTGTTTTACTAAGAGAAGTTTGTTTTATCAAGAGCAGGTTGTTTTACAGAGAGAAGTTTGTTTTTTCAAAAAGAAGTTTGTTTTACCAAGAGAAGTTTGTTTTACCAAGAGAAGTTTGTTTTACCAAGAGAAGTTTATTTTACCAAGAGAAGTTTGTTTTACCAAGAGAAGTTTGTTTTACCAAGAGAAGTTTGTTTTACCAAGAGCAGTTTGTTTTACCAAGAGAAGTTTGTTTTACCAAGAAAAGTTTGTTTTACCAAGAAAAGTTTGTTTTACCAAGAGACGTTTGTTTTACCAAGAAAAGTTTGTTTTACCAAGAGACGTTTGTTTTACCAAGAGAAGTTTGTTTTACCAAGAAAAATTTGTTTTACCAAGAGATGTTATTTTTACCAAGAAAAGTTTGTTTTACCAAGAAAAGTTTGTTTTACCAAGAGATGTTATTTTTACCAAGAAAAGTTTGTTTTACCAAGAAAAGTTTGTTTTACCAAGAAAAGTTTGTTTTTCCAAGAGATGTTATTTTTACCAAGAAAAGTTTGTTTTACCAAGAAAAGTTTGTTTTACCAAGAGATGTTATTTTTACCAAGAAAAGTTTGTTTTACCAAGAGAAGTTTGTTTTACCAAGAAAAGTTTGTTTTAGCAAGAAAAGTTTGTTTTACAAAAAAAAGTTGTTTTACCAAGAAAAGTTTGTTTACCAAAAAAAGTTTGTTTTACCAAGAAAAGTTTGTTTTACCAAGAAAAGTTTGTTTTACCAAAAAAAGTTTGTTTTACCAAGAAAAGTTTGTTTTACCAGAAAAGTTTGTTTTACCAAGAGACGTTTGTTTTAGCAAGAGAAGTTTGTTTTGCCAAGAAAAGTTTGTTTTACCAAGAGATGTTGTTTTACCAAGAGAAGTTTGTTTTACCAAGAAAAGTTTGTTTTACCAAGAAAAGTTTGTTTTACCAAGAGACGTTTGTTTTACCAAGAGAAATTTGTTTTACCAAGAGAAGTTTGTTTTACCAAGAGACGTTTGTTTTACCAAGAGAAGTTTGTTTTACCAAGAAAAGTTTGTTTTACCAAGAGAAGTTTGTTTTACCAAGAGACGTTTGTTTTACCAAGAGAAGTTTGTTTTACCAAAAAAAGTTTGTTTTACCAAGAGAAGTTTGTTTTACCAAGAGACGTTTGTTTTACCAAGAGAAGTTTGTTTTATCAAGAGACGTTTGTTTTACCAAGAGAAGTTTGTTTTACCAAGAGAAGTTTGTTTTACCAAGAGAAGTTTGTTTTACCAAGAGAAGTTTGTTTTACCAAGAGACGTTTGTTTTACCAAGAGCAGTTTGTTTTATCAAGAGACGTTTGTTTTACCAAGAGAAGTTTGTTTTACTAAGAGAAGTTTGTTTTACCAAGAGAAGTTTGTTTTACTAAGAGAAGTTTGTTTTACCAAGAGCAGTTTGTTTTATCAAGAGACGTTTGTTTTACCAAGAGAATTTTGTTTTACTAAGAGAAGTTTGTTTTATCAAGAGACGTTTATTTTATCAAGAGACGTTTGTTTTACCAAGAAAAGTTTGTTTTACCAAGAGAAGTTCCAAGAAAGTTTGTTTTACCAAGAAAAGTTAGTTTTACAAGAAAAGTTTGTTTTACCAAGAGAAGTTTGTTTTACCAAGAGACGTTTGTTTTACCAAGAGACGTTTATTTTACCAAGAGACGTTTTGTTTTACCAAGAGCTGTTTGTTTTACCAAGAGACGTTTGTTTTACCAAGAGCAGTTTGTTTTATCAAGAGACGTTTGTTTTACCAAGAGAATTTTGTTTTACTAAGAGAAGTTTGTTTTACCAAGAGACGTTTATTTTACCAAGAGACGTTTGTTTTACCAAGAAAAGTTTGTTTTACAAGAGAAGTTCCAAGAAAAGTTTGTTTTACCAAGAAAAGTTAGTTTTACCAAGAAAAGTTTGTTTTACCAAGAGAAGTTTGTTTTACCAAGAGACGTTTGTTTTACCAAGAGACGTTTATTTTACCAAGAAAAGTTTGTTTTACCAAGAGAAGTTTGTTTTACCAAGAGAAGTTTGTTTTACAAGAGAAGTTTGTTTTACCAAGAGACGTTTTTTTTACAAAGAGACGTTTGTTTTACTAAGAGAAGTTTGTTTTATCAAGAGCAGTTTGTTTTACAGAGAGAAGTTTGTTTTTTCAAAAAGAAGTTGTTTTACCAAGAGAAGTTTGTTTTACCAAGAGAAGTTTGTTTTACCAAGAGAAGTTTATTTTACCAAGAGAAGTTTGTTTTACCAAGAGAAGTTTGTTTTACCAAGAGAAGTTTGTTTTACCAAGAGAAGTTTGTTTTACCAAGAGCAGTTTGTTTTACCAAGAGAAGTTTGTTTTACCAAGAAAAGTTTGTTTTACCAAGAAAAGTTTGTTTTACCAAAAGACGTTTGTTTTACCAAGAAAAGTTTGTTTTACCAAGAGACGTTTGTTTTACCAAGAGAAGTTTGTTTTACCAAGAAAAGTTTGTTTTACCAAGAGATGTTATTTTTACCAAGAAAAGTTTGTTTTACCAAGAACAGTTTGTTTTACCAAGAAATGTTATTTTTACCAAGAAAAGTTTGTTTTACCAAGAAAAGTTTGTTTTACCAAGAAAAGTTTGTTTTACCAAGAGATGTTATTTTTACCAAGAAAAGTTTGTTTTACCAAGAAAAGTTTGTTTTACCAAGAGATGTTATTTTTACCAAGAAAAGTTTGTTTTACCAAGAAAAGTTTGTTTTAGCAAGAAAAGTTTGTTTTACCAAAAAAAGTTTGTGTTACCAAGAGAGGTTTGTGTAACCAAGAGAAGTTTGTTTTACCAAGAAAAGTTTGTTTTACCAAGAAAAGTTTGTTTTACCAAAAAAAGTTTGTTTTACCAAGAAAAGTTTGTTTTACCAAGAAAAGTTTGTTTTACCAAGAGACGTTTGTTTTACCAAGAGAAGTTTGTTTTACCAAGAAAAGTTTGTTTTACCAAGAGATGTTTGTTTTACCAAGAGAAGTTTGTTTTACCAAGAAAAGTTTGTTTTACCAAGAGAAGTTTGTTTTACCAAGAAAAGTTTGTTTTACCAAGAAAAGTTTGTTTTACCAAGAAAAGTTTGTTTTACCAAGAGACGTTTGTTTTACCAAGAGAAATTTGTTTTACCAAGAGAAGTTTGTTTTACCAAGAGAAGTTTGTTTTACCAAGAAAAGTTTGTTTTACCAAGAGAAGTTTGTTTTACTAAGAGAAGTTTGTTTTACCAAGAGAAGTTTGTTTTTACCAAGAGAAGTTTGTTTTACCAAGAGAAGTTTGTTATTCCAAGAGACGTTTGTTTTACCAAGAAAAGTTTGTTTTACCAAGAGAAGTTTGTTTTACCAAGAGACAATGTTTTACCAAGAGAAGTTTGTTTTACCAAGAAAAGTTTGTTTTACCAAGAGAAGTTTGTTTTACCAAGAGACGTTTGTTTTACCAAGAGAAGTTTGTTTTACCAAAAAAAGTTTGTTTTACCAAGAGAAGTTTGTTTTACCAAGAGACGTTTGTTTTACCAAGAGAAGTTTGTTTTATCAAGAGACGTTTGTTTTACCAAGAGAAGTTTGTTTTACCAAGAGAAGTTTGTTTTACCAAGAGACGTTTGTTTTACCAAGAGAAGTTTGTTTTACCAAGAGAAGTTTGTTTTACCAAGAGACGTTTGTTTTACCAAGAGCAGTTTGTTTTATCAAGAGACGTTTGTTTTACCAAGAGAAGTTTGTTTTACCAAGAGAAGTTTGTTTTACCAAGAGAAGTTTGTTTTACCAAGAAAAGTTTGTTTTACCAAGAAAAGTTTGTTTTACCAAAAGAAGTTTGTTTTACTAAGAGAAGTTTGTTTTACCAAGAGAAGTTTGTTTTACCAAGAGAAGTTTGTTATTCCAAGAGACGTTTGTTTTACCAAGAAAAGTTTGTTTTACCAAGAGAAGTTTGTTTTACCAAGAGACGTTTGTTTTACCAAGAGAAGTTTGTTTTACCAAGAAAAGTTTGTTTTACCAAGAGAAGTTTGTTTTACCAAGAGACGTTTGTTTTACCAAGAGAAGTTTGTTTTACCAAAAAAAGTTTGTTTTACCAAGAGAAGTTTGTTTTACCAAGAGACGTTTGTTTTACCAAGAGAATTTTGTTTTACCAAGAGAAGTTTGTTTTACCAAGAGAAGTTTGTTTTACCAAGAGAAGTTTGTTTTACAAAGAGACGTTTGTTTTACCAAGAAAAGTTTGTTTTACCAAGAGAAGTTTGTTTTACCAAGAGAAGTTTGTTTTACCAAGAGAAGTTTGTTTTACCAAGAGAAGTTTGTTTTACCAAGAAAAGTTTGGTTTACCAGAGACGTTTGTTTTACCAAGAGAAGTTTGTTTTACCAAGAGAAGTTTGTTTTACCAAGAGAAGTTTGTTTTACAAAGAGAAGTTTGTTTACCAAGAGAAGTTTGTTTTACCAAGAGAAGTTTGTTTTACGAAGAAAAGTTTGTTTTACCAAGAGACGTTTGTTTTACAACTTTTAATCATGAGCTTAGTGCAGATTTAGTGACTTCAACTGGCCTGTCTAACTGTGGCGGTGATTGTAAGCAATTATTTAAGTGAGCACATGTGAACGTAGCACATTTATGTACCTCAGTTAACGCAGCGATGTATGAGGTAATGTTTGACTGATACTCATAGCTTACTATTGACGTGGGAACAGGCACATTACTGCAATGCTGCGGTAAAACTGGTAAACATGGTGCAAGTAGCGGAGTATAGTATGAAACCTGCAAAGAATGGTGACAACATGTAGCTATAATTCCCTCAATGAAGCTTCTTTTTTATTTTCTCTTACTTTGCTTTACCAGTTTAGTTACTTCCTAACATGTAGTGTAGTATATGTTGTGTGTGTATGTTGTCTGTTTTATTGTCCCTGTTTTCTATGTGGGCGCATTTAGGTCGAACAGTCACTAACCTGTATCGTCCTTTTTTTTAAAAAAGCTGTGGCCATAAAATGTAGTGCTTCATGCTACACCCCACTACCTGCTCCTTGGTACTGGCGTCCAGATCAGTGGATTCCAAAGATTATCAAGAACGAACGAAGCATCCTATATGGCTGGCGGTCATTGAACAAGCTTTGTTCGGATATAAGAGCAGGATCAAAAGGGAAATGAAAACTTGGTGCAAAAATATGCCTGGCTGAAGTCGAACAAGCTGGTGGAAATGCTAAATCATTGCCGCTACGATGTAAACTTGGACACACTGGAAGCTACCTACTTTTGACAAAAGACGAGAGAAGAAAAATCAATAAATCAATTTGTTTCTTTGACTGCCTGTCCGTTTATTTTGTCCCTGATTTTTTTTGCCTATCTGTTTACTTCTGTATATTTCTTTCTCTTTCTGTGTCTTATCGTTTGTATGTGTCTGTCTGCAATCGATTTGGTTTTTGATAGTTTTTTTACATGTTTATCTGTACGTGGGGCTGTTCATTTGCATGTCTGCCTGGACACTAAATAAGAAAGAAGAGATTTGAAGCCCCTGCAATGTGGATTAATAAAAGTTGCTCAGATTTAGGTAGACAGAGAAGAAACAAATAATTCTGTTTAAAAGCTGGTGAAAGTAAAGAAAGAAATGTTTAACACAATTAGAATTTGACAAATGACATTTTTTAGACACGTAAAGTGGCACAATAAGCTACCCAGTCTCCTGAAAAGTGAAAATACAATATTTGAAGCAGACACACATTAAAGTGAGCTGACAACATCTAGAGCTTGACAGGAGAACCTCAGGCAGCCCGTGAAACCAAAACAAGAGATACATGTGAGCTGCGGATATATGGTAGGCAAACTTCAACGTGCGACAGAACAAGTCGATGATACAGTATCTGCTATTCTTTTTTTTTCAACTTCTGTCATTTATTTTATCTTTCTGGCAATGTTTGCTTTTTGCTCTATTCCTATCATCAATTCCTCTTTTTTTTATTTCACCGCACATTCTTCTGTTCCCATTCGGCAACCCTCTCTTTCTCTCGTTCATCTGATGTTTATGTAAATGTGGCCAGATTTCAATAACACACAAATCCAAAACACTACTGCGGAGAAAGTTCAAAATAAAATATAACACTAACTTATGCTACACCGAAATGTCTTACACTCAATTCAAGCTGATTGTCCCAGCAGACATTTAGAAAACTAACCCTCCAGACACGGATAAGCCATCTTCACTGCCCAATTCACCCGGTGTACATTCAAGCTTGACAACGAATAAAACTCTTCAAAATTGTGTTCGTGTTAATGATCTTCAACTCCTTCCTTGTGAGCTGAGAGCTTTAGCGTTCAGACAAGATATCTTGTAGCGAGTCAATCTGGCAAGTGGTTAGCGGACATAACAAGCTGTTCTGTGAGACTAGTCTCAAAAGTGCTCAAGTGCAGATGAATCTGGCAAATTAAAAGACGTAAATTTTGTTATTTGAGCAATATTGGCTTTCAATATTGAGTGGTAACAGAAGTAGCATTGCGCTATTATTATATTTCAATATTTTGTGTGTAAAAAACATTATATATATATATATATATATTATATATATATATATACACACAATTAACACAGGTAAATGATCTTAAATATCTGGCAACAATGCTAACCTCAGATGGTAGATGTACACAATAGGAGAGGTTGAGATGCAGAATAGATCAGGAAAAAGCAGCGTTTAAAAAAATGAGGGAGATTCTTTGAAATCGATTTATGACAATAGAAACAAGAAAAAGAGTTTTTAAATATTAAGTAGGGCCATCTTATCTTAACATATGGATGTAAATCATAGACAATAGAACAACGGACAAAAAAATCACTGGAAGCTATAGAAATGTGTTTTACAGAAGAATGTTGAGAACACCATGGACAGGTTAGAAGAGTAATGAAAACGTCCTCAAAGAGGCCAAAACAAAAATACAAGTAATTTCCAATTTTCATCTTCAACATGGCATACCGGTTGGCGTAGGCGATCATGTCCTTCCACAATCTTATATCTACAGTGCATCAAATCTGTCCTCTTGTTGACTGTTTCCCATGCCATGACACCAAGCTATCTAGTATTTTCTCTCTTTGTCGTCCGCGATCTCTCTTTCATTTTATTTTGCCAGTTGTAACCATGTATTCCATACAGCTTTTCTAAAGCTGTCGCCATACAATGTAGTGCTTCATGCTACACCGTACTACCTGATCCCTTGGTACCTGGCGTCCAAGATCAGTGAATTCCAAAGATTATCAAGACCAAACGAAGCATTCTATATGGCTGGCGGTCCTAGAACAAGCTTTGTTCGGATATAAGAGCAGGATCAAAAGGGAAATGAAAACTTGGTGCAAAAATATGCCTGGCTGAAGTCGAACAAGCTGGTGTAAATGCTAAATCATTGCCGCTGCGATGTAAACTGGGACACACTGGAAGCTACCTACTTTTTACAACAGACGAGAGAAGAAAAATCAATAAATCAATTTGTTTCTTTGACTGCCTGTCATTTATTTTGTCTGATTTTTTTGCCTGACGATAAAAGACGATTACAGGTCACAGAGATGGGATTTCTCAGAAGAATGTTGAAAGTTCCCTGGACAGCTATACAGACCAATGAGGAAGTTCTCAAAGAGGCCAACACAAATAGGCAGCTCCTAAAAAACATCAGAAAGAAACAATCAACATTTTTTCGGGCACTTCATAAGAAGAGGAAATTTGGAATACATGGTTACAACTGGCAAAATAAAATGAAAGAGAGATCGCGGTCGATAAAAAGAGAAAATACTGGATAGCTTGGTGTCATGGCATGGAAAACAGTCAACAACAGAACTGATACGATGCACTGTCGATAGAAGATTGTGGAGGGACATGATCGCCTACTCCAACCGGTATGACACATGATGATGATGAACTATCTATGGAGAAAGAGTAAATTTTCAAGAGCAATTGAATAATAAATGAGATGATGGAGAGAAGAAGGAACAAGAAGAGAGTAACAGAGTGAGAAAGATCATCTAAGGTGTAGTTAGAGGGTGTGAATAAAGTTTGTGTTTGATAAAGTGAGAGAATAAGTAAAGGACAGAGAAGGAATCATTACGGGGACTTTACAGAAGTTACATTAGAACAGCGTCAGAGCTTGCGAAATTATAACGTTAGTGTTTTTTAAAAATACAATGACATTAATGTTTGTTGTCATCACGTACTAGACTATTGATGAGAGTCAAACAAGACTTCATTTGCGGAAATAATCCTTTTGTTTGGGATCTGAGTGTCACGACTTGCAGATAATTAACACTGTGAAGCGTTTGTAATCACACAGATGGCGCGAAAACAACGGAACAGATTATCATTGCTAACATGCAGACGCTGTCAGATTTAAACGAAATTGAATTAATTGTGTAAATAAGAAAGCCCTCAGAAATAATAACTACATTTCATAGCTTGATGAAACTAGTTGTCTGATTATATAGGACGACATGCGAGACTGTCTTGGTAGACTACCTTCATTAATATTTCAGTTCATCGATTCTCTGTACCTCGAGACTGGTATCCCCATCCTTGTTTACTTTCCTATTCAATGAGTGACGCGTTTCAGCGGTTCCATGGACACTCCAACAACCGAATCACTCACTCTACCCTCGCGTTTACTCACCTCTTTAACAGATGAATCTTAATAAACAATCATTCAGGGTCGTTTCAGCAACGAAGGTTGACTACCATGGAGCGCCATTCCGCTCTGTCTCTTGTTTGATAGTGCAGGTTTTCATAGGCTGACTTGCCCATCTTTTGACGTTATTTTACCATGTTAGTCTTGGTCTGCCTCTTTACTTTGTATTTTCTCTTACAGGATAGGTACAGATACAATTCGAGACTTGAATCGGCGTCTTTGCCCTGCGAGTTTCCACCCATAGGTGCTCGGCCGCCTATCCAGAAGTCTTCGGAGACTTCTGGATAATGCCGCTTCAAGCATCGAAACTCACGAGTCGAGGGGCATTTCTAAACTTTCCCAGAGTAGCACCCTGGTACCCATTTCTGCCATTGGCTGGGTCAACCGCGGAGGTATTTTTTTTCCAAACAAGAGTACAATTCATACTGTTTCCAGTGGGAATCGGGCACGGGTTGTCTTACGTCGGTAGCCCAGTCGGGTGGTTTTCCCAACTAGGCTACCGAAGACCCTTACATGATAACTTGTAGTACACTGATGTGTCTTTTAATATGCCCCATAAAATATAATTTGGGGTGTTTGAATTTTGTTTAGTCGTTCTCTTTTCATTTTAAGTTTTTTTTTTAAGACTTAAAAAAAAATGTTTTTCTTTCCATCCGATTCTCCCTATTCTTCAATAAAGCCACATTTCAAAGGCTTCAAATTTATGTTCTGTTTCATTGTCTAATATGTCCATGTTTCTGAACCATACATACAATATCGAGAAAATATGATATTTTGCAATTCTTAGTTTTAGCCCCCGTATTATTCGTCTTGATATTAGTATATTTTTTTCATTGCATTAAAATTGCGTTGTATATTCCTATTATTCCTATTATTTCGTTTATTTCAGTTTTCCACATTAAACAAACACCATCGTTTTATTTATCTCAACTACCTCCTATACTCCTTCGTATAAACATATAACAATTCTACTTCTGCCTCTTCTGTCAGCCTCACATATTTCCATTTAACGCTTTTCTAGTTTCCCTGTCACTACCACATGCTCCAACTCTTGCATGCTATTTAAGAGCAACAAACTGTTTTTTCCCCAGATTCTTACTGGAAGCATCATCATCATCATCAGCATCATCATCATCATCATCATCATCATCATCATCATCATCATCATCATCATCATCATCATCATCATCATCATCATCATCATCATCATCAGCATCAGCATCATCACTATCATCAGCATCATCATCATCATCATCATCATCAGCAGCATCATCATCATCAGCATAATCATCATCATCATCACCATCATCATCATCACCATCATCAGCATCATCATCACCATCATCAGCATCATCATCATCACCATCATCAGCATCATCATCATCACCATCATCAGCATCATCATCATCATCACCATCATCAGCATCACCATCATCACCATCATCAGCATCATCATCATCACCATCATCAGCATCATAAACATCATCACCATCATCAGCATCATCATCATCATCATCACCATCATCAGCATCATCATCATCATCATCATCACCATCATCATCACCATCATCACCATCATCATCATCAGCATCATCAGCATCATCATCACCATCACCATCATCAGCATCATCATCATCATCATCACCATCATCACCATCACCATCATCAGCATCAGCATCATCATCATCAGCATCATCATCATCATCATCACCATCATCATCATCATCACCATCATCATGATCATCATCATCACCATCATCATCATCACCATCATCATCATCATCACCATCATCATCAGCATCATCATCAGCATCATCATCATCATCACCATCATCATCATCACCATCATCAGCACCATCATCATCATCATCACCATCATTATCATCACGTACCGGATCTGCATCGAAGGTTGGCTACCATGGAGCGCCATTCTGCTGTCTCTTGCTTTGATGGTGCAGTTTGTCATAGGCTGACTTGTGCGTCTTTTGATGTTACTCGTCCATGTTAGTCTTGGTCTGCCTCTCTCTCCTGCTTTGATGGTGCAGGTTGTCATAGGCTGACTTGTCCGTCTTTTGATGTTACTCGTCCATGTTAGTCTTGGTCTGTCTCTCTCTCCTGCTTTGATGGTGCAGGTTGTCATAGGCTGACTTGTCCATCTTTTGATGTTACTCGTCCATGTTAGTCTTGGTCTGCCTCTCTCTCTTGCTTTGATGGTGCAGGTTGTCATAGGCTTACTTGTCCATCTTTTGATGTTACTCGTCCATGTTAGTCTTGGTCTGCCTTTGCCTCTATTACCCTGTATTTTCCCTTCAATTTTACTTTTAGTAGGCTGTTGTGGCTTTTAACATGCCCCAAAAAATTCATTTGTCTGGTTCTTATTGTGTTTAATAGTTTTCTTTTCATTTTTTATAAAACTTCATCATTTGTTTTCTTTTCTTTCCACCCAATTCTACCTATTCTTCTATATATACACATTTCAAAGGCTTCAATTTTCTGTTCTGTTTTCGTGTCTAATGTCCATGTTTCTGCACCATACAGGAATATTGAGAAGATATAACATTTTGCTATTCTTAGTTTTAAGCCTGGTGTTATTTGTTTTTTATGTTTTTCATACCTTTCAATGCATTAAAATTTACTGGAATATCATTTAATTGTAGTTGAGTTCCTGTCATTATTCCACTCAGTCGACATCAGATTCCGGCACGGTCACGTCACACATTGCCAGTAGTTCTAATTTCCAGAGGACGGTCGGTCTTTTCAAAAATGCACTAGATAAGATATAAATTATTACACAACTTGTTTGTCATTTAATTTCATTGTTTGCTCTTAACTCATTACAAAAGTGTAACACAACTATGAATGTTTTGTTAACGGTGTTTCCAAGTTCATTAGAAGTTAGAGCTGAAATTATAATGACATTTGTTGTTGAAAATGTCACATTTCGCAACATTTAGAGTCACATTTGTCCATTTATGAAACGATTGTTGTTGTTAACATACTCGGGGGATTTTGATGCTTTCAACAGAGTAGTCTAAATCCAGACTTTCAGACAAGGCTGTGTTCTGTACCCGGATTTGTTTTCACTTTACAGAGAACATTTTATGAGATCATAGTAGACAAAAAAGGAATTGAAGTCAACGGTCACAACATAAATAATTCACCATATGCGGATGACACTGTCTTAATAGCAGTGACAGAGAAAGAACTACAAGAAATGATAGACATAATAGTGAAAGAAAGCAACAAGAAAGGCCTCAGTCTGAATAGTATGACAACAGAAGTAATGGTCATATCAAGAAACAATCATCACCAGCATACAGCATACAAATAAACAGGACAAATTGAAAACAATGGACAGATCAGAAACAGGACATTTCTGAAATATTTGGCACAATAATACCATCAGATGGAAGATGCACCACAGAATTAAAAAGCAGAATAGCTCAGGCCAAAATAACATTTCAAAAAAATGAAAAAATATCTTATGCAACAAATATATGTCAATAGAAATGAGAAAGAGAGTTCATCGGTGCTATATATAACCATTCTGACCTATGGAAGCGAATCATGGACAGCAGACAAACAAATGAAAATACGATTAGAGGCCGCCGAGATGGGATTTCTCAGAAGAATGTTGAAAGTTCCCTGGACAGCTAAAAAGACCAATGAGGAAATTCTCAAAGAGGCCAACACAAAAAGGCAGTTCCTAAAAAACATCAGAAAGAAAGATCAACATTTTTCGGGCACATCATGAGAAGAGGAAAGTTGGAATACTTGGTTCTATCTATTGTCCTTTCGAGCCGAAGACGGCATATAGGGCAGAACCACAATCTCGAAAACAGAAACCTTGCGTGCCAAAAATGGCACATATTGCACAGATCACTGTATCTAAAATCTATGGCTCTGTTTCCGTAACAATACTTTTTAAAATGACAGCTTGTCAAGCCATCGATCAACCTCGTTTGTCGCCTCTTACTACATGCTTGGAAGGTCACAGTGTCACTATTCTTTACTCCCTCATAATGAGGCCCCGGTAACACACGGATAATACTTGGTTACAACTGGCAAAATAAAAGGAATGAGAGATCGCCGACGACAAAGAGAGAGAATACTAGATGCTTGGTGTCATGGCATGGAAAGCAGTCAACAACAGAATTTATACGATTCACTTTGGATAGAAGATTGTGGAAGGACAAGATCGCCTACGCCAACCGGTATGGCACATGATAATGATGAGTCTAATTTATGGTCCAGAAGTGGTTCGCGAGGCTCATTTGGGTGGTCCGCGGGCCTCTTTGGCGATTTTTATTGATAGAAGATAAACCAGTGCTATAATTTTCAAATTTTGGGAAAGTAGGTCAATCTTGTCTGTATGTTCTATGGTTCCCGCGATACAAAACATTAGGATTCGAGTAATTGCTGCATGAAATATAACATGTGATAATACTAAACCACTATACCGAAGCTTCAAGAGGTTTATCTAAAAACATTTTATCCCAGAAATTCTTAGACCTGTCCAGTTACGTTGTTCACGTAAGGCTGTGAATGTTGTAAACGGTGGAGTTGGCCGATTCGGGGCAGTGTGAAATCCCCAAATCTCGTCTGGATAATCTAGCGCGGGTGGGTAGGTACGAGGGAATATCACCTATGGCAACTCTGACCGCTGTATCTTGATGATTTCAAAGATTGCGGGAAAATTACGATTGACTGTGTTTGATAAATGTCTTATGCTTGAATCAAGCAATAACATCACCTGGAGGTGCTGTCTGAAGGTATGGATAAGATTGACCAATAAGACCATCAGGTTTTATCCATGGAAGTGGGCGGTACCAGAAAAAACAACACAATCAAGAAAAGTAACTTTAATTGAAGTTGTCAGACAGCCCCCTCAAATCAGCCTTCAAGCTCGCAGTTATAAGTTAGAGACTTTTTTTTTGTAATGAGTTGAAACCAACGGATTTTTTAGTTTTAGTTTGAAATTTCACAGACAGTTTTAAAGTTCAGATCTGAAAGAGTTTAGGAAGACAGTGAGTATATTCTTTGCCATTCTAATTTTTTACTGATCTGTTCGCCTCTGCTGCTGTTATGTTTCCTAGTGCTTCTAATATTCCATCGACCCATCTTTTTCGCGGTCTACCCTTGGTCTGGTGTTCTCACAACGTTTGTTGAAGGCTCGTTGTGTTGTGTTTTGTTCTTTCTGCTTTGTCACGTGGCCAAACCATTTTATCTGTTGTTTCCTTATATATTCTATCTTCTTTCTTCTTCTCTTTTCTCTTTTCACTGATACCTAAAAGGTGTCGTGGTTTATATCATTTGTCGTTCTTGAGCTGCTCGAATTGTCTGAATTAGGGGATTTTCCTTTGTTGTTACTGTCTCTGTCACTGCATCTATCCATCTTCTTCTGGGTCTTCCTCTTGGTCTTATTCATGCATTCTCGAGAATAACGCCTTGATGGTGATTGGTGAGGATTCCTTCTGACCAGGTGGCCCAACCATTTAAGTTGTTGTTCTATATATTCTGGCAGGGTTTTTTTCCTACCATTTTTCCTATGGTTTCATTTGGTATTCTATCTCTTCTTGTGTGTTTGTTACTTTTCTCAAGCATCGCATCTCACATGTATTTATCTTTCTTAATTGTGATTTAGAAAGGGTCCATGTTTGACTTTCATAGCACAAAGTTGGTATGAAAATGATATTATCATTTGTTGTTTAGCTGGCATAGAAATGTTTGGATGTCTTAGCATGGTGAAAGTGGTATGTGACAGCATTTGCTTTTTATATTCTCATGTCAATTTCTCTGTCTAGTTTCCATCTTCTGTGAACATTGGTGTCCAAATACTGAATTCCTCTACTTGTTTTATTTCTTATTTTTGATCTTAATGCTTAATGGGTGTCTTAATTTACTTATTCTTATAGCCTCTGTTTTTGCTGTGTTAATTTTCATACTGTAGTTTGTGCAGTTTTTATCTAGAGATGTTAAATGCTGTTGTAGCAGGTTTTCATCCTCATATATTAGGTATTGGTCATCTGTGAATAGTAGCTCGTTGATGTTGGAACTTTCTGCCTCTATATTATTATTTGATTTTTTCCTTATTGTTGGTTGTTTCCTGATTTATTTTGTCCATATATATGATGAAGAGGAGTGGTAAGTGGACACATCCTTGTCTTACACCTGTTGTAACCAGAAACCATTCTGACAGACCTTCCGATGTTCTAACTGCACTTTGACTGTTTTTAAATAGTGCCATTATATTATCTAGTAGTTGTCCTGCTACCCCGTATGTTTCTAAAGTTTGCCAAAGTTTGTTCCTGCACACGATCAAACGCTTTTTTCCTGATCTATAAACACTGTATTAGGTTTCTGTCATATTCTATTGTTTTTTCACATAGTTGTCTCAATGTAAATATAGCATCAGTGCAGCTTTTGCCTTTTCTGAATCCGAATTGATTATTACTTAATTGTGGTTCTATTATGTATCTTACTCTCCTCTCTAATATTTTAGCAAACATTTTACCAACTTGATTCAATAGGGATATTCCTCTGTACATTTCACACTCCCTTTTACTTCCCTTATTCTTCAAAATGGGACAATGATAGCTTTTTGCCAATCGTCTGGACTTTTCTTTCTTCCCAAGCCATATTGAATATGATAGTAAGCCAATCTATAGCTGTTTCCGTACAGGCTAGTAGCATTTCTGTTGTTATTCCATCTATACCAGCTGCTTTGTTCTTTCTATTCTGTTTCAATGGCCATTCTACTGCTGCTTTAAGTATATTTCGGTTCCTGTTCATCATACTGCCTATGTTTAAACTCTGTATTTCCGTTTGTACTTCCCAGATTTAATAGTTCCTTAAAGTATTCTCTCCATCTGATTATTAGTTTTTTTCCTGCTGCTGATTAGTCTACCGTTCTTGTCGTTTATTGTAGTGGTATATATTCTATGGCGGGGGTTATTCCTAGCTTTTTTCTCAGTTCTTCATTTCTGATCTTATCTCTCAGGCTGTTTCCTGTCATTCGTCTAACACATTTCATCTCTGTAGAGGTTCTTATTGTTCTTGCTTCTAGGATCCAGGTCTGGCATTGGTAGCACAACGTTGGGATGAAGATTGTATTGTATAGTGCTCGTTTTGCCTCCAGAGTTATTTCCTTGTTGGACAATAGTGGTGATAACTGTCCGATGATTTGACAAGCTTTGTTGCATCTTGATTCTATCTCTGCTGTTTGAGAATTATCGTTTGTCTTCCTAGGTATTTGAATTCCTCTACTTGTTTTAGTTGTCTGCCTTCTATAGTTATGTTGATGTTCTGTTTATTTTTGGCGACATTCATGACTTCTATTTTGTTGATGTTGATTTTCATGTTGTATTTTGTGCTTGAGATGTTGAGTTGTTTAAGTGTTCTTGTAGGTCTTCTATTGTTTCATGTATTAGTGCCTGATCGTTTGCAAATAAAAGCTCATTAATACCCTCTGTCTCTGATGGGTTGGCTAGCTTGCATATATGGTCCATGTATGTAACAAACAGTAGGGAGGATAGTACGCACCCCTGTCTTACACCTGATCTAACTTCGAAGTGGTCTGTGTAGCCTGCTGCTGTTCTGACCCTGCAGCTGCTGTTGACGTAGAGACTTTTAATAAGGTTGGTTAGATGTTGGCTTACTCTGTATGTTGTTAGTATCTCCCACAGTTGTTCTCTGTTTACTCTGTCGAATGCTTGTTCCTGGTCAATGAAGGCTATGTATAAGTTTTGATTGTGTTCTGTCGTTTTTTCTGCAAGCTGTTTTTAATGTGAATTGTGCGTCGGTACATCCTCTGTTTTTTTTTCGGAACTCCATTTGAGAATCGCTTAACTGTAGTTCTATTATTGGTCTCAGCCTTTTTTCCAAGATTTTAGCGTATAGCTTTCCTACATGGCTGAGAAGAGATATACCTCTATATTGATTGCAGTCTCTTTTGCTACTTTCTTTTTTTCATATTGGTATGATGATTGCCTGTTGCCAGTCTTCTGGGGCTTGTTGTTGGTGCCATGCTGCATTAAATATTCTGTGCAACCATTGCATTCCTGTTTCTGCTGCTGCTGCTATTATTTCTATTGGTATGTTATCTATCCCCGGTTTTTATTTCTTGGTGCATATTTGATTACTTCTTCGATTTCCTCTTTCATGATGTTGGGTTCGGTATTTGTGAGTTCTAGCGTGGTTTTTGCTGTCTTATTGGTAGTCTAACAGGTCTTCAAAATATTCTTTCCATCTCTGTTGCATACATTGGTTATTTGATATTGGCTGTCCGTCTTTGTCATTTATCAGCTCAGTAGGATCATGGTTTTCTTTTCTCGCTTTTATGGCTTTTACTGCTTTGTAGAAATCTCTTGTGGCTGTCTTGAAGTCCCTGCTCATGTTTTGTCCGAATCTTTTATTCTATGGCGGAGATATTCCTAGTTTTTTCTCAGTTCTTGTTTTCTGACCATGTCTGTCAGGCTGTTTCCTGTCATTCGTCTAACACACTTCATCTCAGCAGAGATCATTTTTCTTATTGTTCTTGCACCTATGGTCCAGGATTGGCATTGGTAGCACAATGTTGTGATGAAGATTGTATTGTAGAGTCCAGGACTGGCATTGGTATTACAACGTTGGGATGAAGATTGTATTGTTGAGTCCAGGACTAGTATTGGTAGCACAACGTTGGGATGAAGATTGTATTGTAGAGTCCAGGACTGACATGGTAGCACAACGTTGACATGAAGATTGTATTGTAGAAGGGCCCGTTTTTTGCATCTTGTCAAAACTCTCGACGATAAAAATATTGAGAGTTCCTCTGGGGTTGCAGAATATCTGCCTGTATGGCGAGGGACACATGGAGACATGGCTGCTGCTGATGAAATTGAACAAAGCTGTACTCACGCAAAGTTCAGTCCAGTGGGACTTCACTAGAAATATAAAACTGGAGTACAGAAACAATAATAATATTCTAAAGTATGACTTACATATACATAAGCGATCTACGCCATGAATACTTTTGAGTAATGTTAGAAATTGGAACCACCCTTTAGCACCAATTTCAAGATTATGGAAATTATAATAACCTGAGGGCGTCTTCATAAATGAAATGCTTAATCGCTACTAGAATGAGAACTTAAAATTATATTTTTGAGGTCGAGTCAGGCATCTGTGAATTCGTTATGTCCTACATTATTTTGCATTTTCAAACAATTTAAAAATACACGTTTACTTTTTACAGAACTTCCGGAAGCAGAGCTCAACCACGTCTCAGCGAGTTCCGTGTTTGTTTTTGAAATCGATAACAAGTTATTTCTTTAATAATACAAGGGTCAAGAGGCACTTACAGTGCAGCAAGCAAACAGCTTCAAGTTAGACTGTGTGTTTCTCTGAGTCTCCTGCAGAAACAGCCGCGATCAATGAGCACGCAAAGAAACATAATCACAGAAACTAGGTAGATGCGATGACAAACAAAGATGGCTGACTAATAAGGGTATGGGAACTTAGCTTGGCGTGTTAAATGTATTAGAAAAGAAAACAAAACAATTGAAATGAATAATAGTATTTAACTATTTGGTTTATTGATTAAAATGAGCAATAGTATTTCAAGTTTGTAATAGTGGTAGTCAGTAAAAGATTGCAATAATGTAATAGTTATAAAATACTATTAGTAGTAATTGTGAAATGACTTCTTCATTCATTGAGTGCCGTCTTCATATCGAAGGTTGGCTACCTCGAAGCGACATTTTTTGTTCTGTCTCTTGTCTTGATGACAACTGACAGTATTACACAATATGCGCTTTTTGGAATCCCCAAGGAAAAAGATAAAGAGGAAGACCAAACTATTTGTTGAGAAGACAGATGGAAGCAGAGATGAGAAAAATTGGAAGACATGGAATGATCTTACAAGAATGGCAAGAAACAGAACAGTTTGGCAACTGTTTTTTTTTAAAGACATATGCTCCACAGAGAGTTGAAGTATTTGTTGTGAGATTAAGCTCAATAGAGAGTTGAAGTATTTGTTGAATATTATGCTCAACAGAGAGTTGAAGATTATGCTCCACAGAGAGTTGAAGTATTTGTTGAAGATTATGCTCCACAGAGAGTTGAAGATTATGCTCCACAGAGAGTTGAAGTATTTGTTGAAGATTATGCTCCACAGAGAGTTGAAGTATTTGTTGAAGATTATGCTCCACAGAGAGTTGAAGTATTTGTTGAAGATTAAGCTCCAAAGAGAGTAGAAGATTATGCTCCACAGAGAGTTGAAGTATTTGTTGAAGATTATGCTCCACTGAGGGTTGAAGTATTTGTTGAAGATTATGCTCCACTGAGAGTTGAAGTATTGGTTGAAGATTATGCTCCACCTGGAGTTGAAGTATTTGTTGAAGATTATGCTCAACAGAGAATTGAAGTATTTGTTGAAGATTATGCTCCACATGGAGTTGAAGTATTTGTTGAAGATTATGCTCCACAGAGAGTTGAAGATTATGCTCCACAGAGAGTTGAAGTATTTGTTGAAGATTATGCTCCACATGGAGTTGAAGTATTTGTTGAAGATTATGCTCAACAGAGAGTTGAAGATTATGCTCCACAGAGAGTTGAAGTATTTGTTGAAGATTATGCTCCACATGGAGTTGAAGTATTTGTTGAAGATTATGCTCAAAAGAGAGTTGAAGATTATGCTCCACAGAGAGTTGAAGTATTTGTTGAAGATTATGCTCAACAGAGAGTTGAAGATTATGCTGCACAGAGAGTTGAATTATTTGTTGAAGATTATGCTCCACTGAGAGTTGAAGTATTTGTTGAAGATTATGCTCCACTGAGAGTTGAAGTATTTGTTGAAGATTATGTTCCACATGGAGTAAAGTATTTGTTGAAGATTATGCTCCACAGGAGTTGAAGTATTTGTTGAAGATTGTGCTCCACTGAGAGTTGAAATTTTTTTTGAAGATTATGCTCCACATGGAGTTGAAGTTTTTGTTGAAGATTATGCTCAACAGAGAATTGAAGTATTTGTTGAAGATTATGCTCCACATGGAGTTGAAGTATTTGTTGAATATTATGCTCCACAGAGAGTTGAAGATTATGCTCCACAGAGAGTTTGAAGTATTTATTGAAGATTATGCTCCACGTGGTGTTGAAGTATTTGTTGAAGATTATGCTCAACAGAGAGTTGAAGATTATGCTCCACAGAGAGTTGAAGTATTTGTTGAAGATTATGCTCAACAGAGAGTGGAAGATTATACTCCACATGGAGTTGAAGTATTTGTTGAAGACTATGCTCCACTGAGAGTTGAAGTATTTGTTGAAGATTATGCTCCACATGGAGTTGAAGTATTTGTTGAAGATTATGCTCAACAGAATTGAAGTATTTGTTGAAGATTATGCTCACATGGAGTTGAAGTATTTGTTGAAGATTATGCTCAAAAGAGAGTTGAAGATTATGCTCCACAGAGAATTGAAGTATTTGTTGAAGATTATGCTCCACATGGAGTTGAAGTATTTGTTGAAGATTATGCTCAAAACAGAGAGTTGAAGATTATGCTCCACAGAGAGTTGAAGTATTAGTTGAAGATTATGCTCCACATGGAGTTGAAGTATTTGTTGAAGATTATGCTTAACAGAGAGTTGAAGATTATGCTCCACAGAGAGTTGAAGTATTTGTTGAAGATTATGCTCAACAGAGAGTTGAAGATTATGCTCCACAGAGAGTTGAAGTATTTGTTGAAGATTATGCTCATCAGAGAGTTGAAGATTATGCTCCACAGAGAGTTGAATTATTTGTTGAAGATTATGCTCCACTGAGAGTTGAAGTATTTGTTGAAGATTATGCTCCACATGGAGTTGAAGTATTTGTTGAAGATTATGCTCCACATGGAGTTGAAGTATTTGTTGAATATTATGCTCAACAGAGAGTTAAAGATTATGCTCCACAGAGAGTTGAAGTATTTTTTGAAGATTATGCTCCACATGGAGTTGAAGTATTTGTTGAAGATTATGCTCAACAGAGAGTTGAAGATTATGCTCCACAGAGAGTTGAAGTATTTTTTGAAGATTATGCTCCACATGGAGTTGAAGTATTTGTTGAAGATTATGCTCAACAGAGAGTTGAAGATTATGCTCCACAGAGAGTTGAAGTATTTGTTGAAGACTATGCTCCACATGGAGTTGCAAGTTAGAAGAAAAAGAAGAATGTAATTAAATTCTGACACCTATTGTTATCGTGCTTTGTTCTATCCACAGCCAACTTTATAGGTGACCCGCAGGCAGAAAACAAAATCGGAAAACACCCCAACTAGTGTGACGATTTCAGCTTTGGTAGCAGGGCGTTCGTGCGTTGAGTGACGACAGCCTTCAGTAGCTGCTCGAAAACAAACGTCATTCTGGTTGGGGTGTTTTCCAATTTTATTTTCTGGTGGCGGGCTATCTATATAGATGGCTGTATTTCAATCAACAGGAAAATCAATATCAGTATACACTATAAGACAAGAAGAAGTGGCTCTCTATGCATAATTACACATTAATTACACTTCAGTGATTTGTTAATTTCCGTCTTGTAAGGAAGATAAAATACATCACATTCAAATGTGGAAGTGAAAATTCACGGTTTCACATTCAAATTGATTAGAAAGAAGCGTTATTTTAACATGTGACAGTTAGTGTGTTTAAACAAATGAAATAATGCATCCTGGACACTATATAATTTGCATAATATTATTTGGAGCTTTAACTACTAGAATATCATTTATACGTAAGTGACTTTAGCTAAACAAATGACGGGTTGTATCTGGTGACAACAATTTAAACCACTCCCATATAATATCATTTTGAGAATGAAGGACATGTACTAGACTTGGATGCATAAACATTGTGAGCTTTCAGAGATTAGAACTTAATGTCACTTTGAGAGGCAAACAAACAGCTGCGATTGATGCCAACTACCGAGCTATGACGGCACATGATAATGATATGCAGATTAAGTAGCAGCGGGGGTAGAAACGGTGTAGGAAACATTGAGAGAAAATGTTATAAAACTATTGGTAATAAAATTAGTAGCAGTAATCTATCTTTACGACACATATTACCAGTGATGGTGTATGTCGCGGGGTGTTCACGACATGACTAAAGGGATAAAGACACTTAGTCAATGCAATCGCCACGATGTCATGAGACTCCGGAATTTTATTTCATAGCAGTTTACAAATTGATAACTTCAGATGCTAGATGTACAACAGAGGTGAGATGGTAGATGTACAATAGAGGTGAGATGGTAGATGTACAACAGAGGTGAGATGGTAGATGTACAACAGAGGTGAGATGGTAGATGTACAACAGAGGTGAGATGGTAGATGTACAACAGAGGTGAGATGGTAGATGTACAACAGAGGTGAGATGGTAGATGTACAACAGAGGTGAGATGGTAGATGTACAACAGAGGTGAGATGGTAGATGTACAACAGAGGTGAGATGGTAGATGTACACAGATGTGAGATGGTTGATGTACGATAGAGGTGAGATGGTAGATGTACAACAGAGGTGAGATGGTAGATGTACACAGAGGTGAGATGGTAGATGTACAACAGAGGTGAGATGCAGAATGACTCAGGCAAAAGCAGCTTTCCACAAATGAGGAAGATAATGTGAAATCCATTTTTAACAATAGAAACAAGAAAAAAAAGTTATTAAATGTTATGTAGAGCCAGTCTTGACATATGGATGTGAATCATGGACAATCAGCCAACAGACAAGGAAATCACTGGGGGCTGTAGAAATGTAGTTTTACAGAAGAATGTTGAGAATACCAACAGGTTAGAAGAGTAATGAAAATGTCCTGAAAGAGGCCAAATAAAAAAGAGAGCTAATTTCCAATATTAGATAGAAACAATTATCATTTGTTGGCCGTGTAGTGAGAAGAGAACACCTGGAAATTTTGCAATAACGTGGAAAATTGAGGGACGAAAAGATAGAGGGAAGCAAAGAGAAAATATACCATATTGCTTAAGAGAATGGCTTGACAGAAGGTCAACAACAGAAATGATAAATAAATGTCGAGATAGAAAGACACGATCACCTACGCCAGCAGGTTTGGTACTCGACTAATATGATGCAAACTGTCAAATCTATTTATTTTGTAAAATTACAGTAAGGGAAGCTGCAGTGGTATCATAATAGTAAATCTTGTCTATTTGATACGTGGATAGATCTGTTGACTCTACGTCGCAGGGGAGGGACGGGCCGGATAGCTTTATTGCAAGAGTAATATACCACACGCTTGCACGGACAGGTTCGTCAGTTCTACTGTCTGATGGCGGGCGGGGGGCTGAGGTATGGTAATATGGGCGCGAGTTAGTTTAGTAATGAAGCGGAGGTCTGATATTAGGTCCGGACGAGTTGTTTTACGAGCTTGTACGAGTTTGTGGTGTGACCAGCTGGATTATATTACATCGCGTAGGCGAGTTTTCATAGCATCAGATTGTGTGCCTTCAAACGACACAGACGCGCTGAGACGTTAAACATAGAGAGAAAGAGAGAGAAAGAGAGAGAGAACAGGTAGAGAGAGAGAGAGGGAGATAGAGGCTGGTTTAAAATTCAGATAGAGAGAGATTTATAGATTCGATGGTAAAAAAGCAGCCAGACATTAAAATGTGCAGATTGGAAGAGAGACAGATAAACAGACAGACATACAGGCACATATGCATGATAAGAAAGATATAAAAGAAAAATGGTAGAAGTTCAAGCATATTGGCAGTCTAGTAAAGAGACAGACACACGTATAGGCAATCCCGCTGATAGACTCACAGACGAGATCATCGACGGAGTGATGATGTACAGAGAGATACTACTGGTAGTGACACACAGACAAACACGTAGACAGAGTGATACACAAACACAAACAGTCAAAGACGTAAACAAACTGATAGAAAGAACATAAACAAACATACATGTACACAGAATGATGAAGATACACAGACAACCATCTTGACACACTGGTAGTCTAACATAGTGGTAGATAAACTGATTACACAACAGGGTAAAGATCCACAAACAGAGGGCCACTGAATAATGCACACAAAATAGTAGTAGTAAGTAGAGATGTAGATAAGTAGGCAGGCAGGACGGTAAGTAAATATTATATTAGGTAGGCTAGTAGCTAGGTAATTAAGTAGATGTTATATTAGGTAGGCTAGTTGCTAGGTAATTAAGTAAATATTATATTAGGTAGGCTAGTAGCTAGGTAATTAAGTAAATGTTATATAGGTAGGCTAGTAGTTAGGTAATTAAGTAAATGTTATATTAGGTAGGCTAGTAGCTAGGTAATTAAGTAAATATTATATTAGGTAGGCTAGTAGCTAGGTAATTAAGTAGATGTTATATTAGGTAGGCTAGTAGCTAGGTAATTAAGTAGATGTTATATTAGGTAGGCTAGTAGCTAGGTAATTAAGTAAAAATTATATTAGGTAGGCTAGTAGCTAGGTAATTAAGTAAATGTTATATTAGGTAGGCTAGTTGCTAGGTATTAAGTAAATGTTATATTAGGTAGGCTAGTAGCTAGGTAATTAAGTAAATATTATATTAGGTAGGCTAGTAGCTAGGTAATTAAGTAAATATTATATTAGGTAGGCTAGTAGCTAGGTAATTAAGTAAATATTATATTAGGTAGGCTAGTAGCTAGGTAATTAAGTAAATATTATATTAGGTAGGCTAGTAGCTAGGTAATTAAGTAAATATTATATTAGGTAGGCTAGTAGCTAGGTAAATAAGTAGATGTTATATTAGGTAGGCTAGTTGCTAGGTAATTAAGTAAATGTTATATTAGGTAGGCTAGTAGCTAGGTAATTAAGTAGATGTTATATTAGGTAGGCTAGTTGCTAGGTAATTAAGTAGATGTGTAGTTTACCATACTAAGAGCATAATTGAGTGGTTGTATGATGAAGATAGATTGATGTTGGATGATTTGATGAGAGAGCAAATGAAGGAAAGTACCAGTAAACATAATTTCATTCCATCGTCTCTTCAAAGATGTCAGTTTCTATCATTCTGAAACATTGCTCAAGTTATCTGCATCTCTCTTTATCAATGCAGTACAGCAACAACTTTGGTTGACAACAAAGGCAAACATTCGTATTCCCAAACAAATATTGTATGGCGAACTTAAGGACGGATAGAGAGCAAAGGACAGACTAGATCTGAGATGGAAGGATGAGTGCAGGCTTTCTTTAGGAAAATCTCTTTCAGGAAATGATAGCTGCAGATTGTGGCACATGGAGAACAACAATTAAAAAATGGCACAGCATCTTTCGTGGCAGTAAAAGTCAAGAGCCCCGTCACGCCAGTAGCGTATAGGGAATATGGTGTTTGTGATCATCAATTGTACAGACATTCGGCACATGGTTTTTAGGGTAATTTGGTCAGTATTACACCCGTGCCGGGAAACTTTCCCAGAAAAATCCGGTACCCATTTAAGGCTGGATGAACCTGGCAGCCGTCGATCAGGATCGAACCCGACGTCCTTAGTAGTCCTTTCGAAATCTATATTTAGAAGACGAGCGGCGCAGGAGAAAAGAGTGTAGGCACAACGAAAACGTCTTGTTCGTTCTGCGGATGGATCTATCTGTCCATTATTGACAGATTCAGCCACGAGAGAGGCTGTCCATTATTGACAGATTCAGCCACGAGAGAAGCTGTCCATTATTGACAGATTCAGCCACGAGAGAAGCTGTCCATTATTGACAGATTCAGCCACGAGAGAAGCTGTCCATTATTGACAGATTCAGCCACGAGAGAAGCTGTCCATTATTGACAGATTCAGCCACGAGAGAAGCTGTTCATCAAAGCAGCATCCAGCATAAGACAGTAATATTTTTACCAAACTACTGACTTATCATGATTGCCTGCTACCAACCATCTGTCAAGACGTCAAAGGCCATATTCGGCAATAGCTTGATATGTGATTTTCAGAATGATGCTGAAGGTATCGTGGACAGCAAAACAATTCAATAAGGTGGAGGTACTATAGGAGTCGGATTAAGAGAGGACAATTAAAACAAATAGGAAAGCGATTCTTGATTTATGGGGCATATATGGAGAGGAGGAGGGTTGGAATTCTTAATAGCAACAGGATAAATATTGATAGGATACACACTGCGGATATGATACATACTGCGTATAGGACACACACTGCGGAAGCCATCTGAGAGTATTACGCAACAGGTCCTTTTTTAGAATCCCCAGGGGAAAAGAAAAGAGGAAGACCAAGGAATCTTGGAGACGACAGATAGAAGCAGAGATGAAGATGATAGGGAAGACATGGATTGATCTTAAAAGAATGGCAAGAAACATAACGACTTGGAAAGTGTTTGTTGAAGACCTATGCTCCACATTGAGCTGAAAGGTAGAAGAAAGAACAGGAAAAATAGGTGGTCAGAGAGATAGAGGTAGACAAAAGGAAAGATGCTGGATGGTTTGGCAGCTTGATACCGGGAAGGATCAACGGTGGAACACATGGACGAACTTGATGTGTCATGCTTGGTGGCATGGACCATTAGTGGCTGCAACAAATGGACGAACTTGATGTGTCATGCTTGTTGGCATGGACCATTAGTGGCTGCAACAAATGGACGAACTTGATGTGTCATGCTTGTGGCATGGCTGTTTGCAAACGACCATTAGTGGCTGCAACAAATGGACGAACTTGAGTGTCATGCTTGTTGGCATGGACCATTAGTGGCTGCAACAAATGGACGAACTTGATGTGTCATGCTTGTTGGCATGGACCATTAGTGGCTGCAACAAATGGACGAACTTGATGTGTCATGCTTGTTGGCATGGACCATTAGTGAGTAGTATAGCAGGAAGGATTTGACCCGTATTTAGGCGCTAAATTAACAAATATATATAGTAGGCGCGCGGCGCGCCTAATGTACCGTAGGCGCAGGGGGAGTTGACCGTGACATTTCGTGGCCGGATGTTGACCGCTAGTCCAGGTGCTCCGTATTTTAAAAATTCCGAATTATTTAAAAAAAACAGTCTCCATCTGATTTCGAACACGGGTCTACGGCGTGCCAGGCCAGACACTTACCACTATGCTACAGGCGATCACAGAATTAGAGGCTGAATGAGACAGGTGAAGCGTGAGGCTTTTGTTGGTACCTGACAGCTAGCTAGTAGTAGAGAAAGATTGACCCGCATTTAGGCGCTAAATTAACAAAGATATATAGGGCGGCACGCGGCGTGCATAAACCGGGCGGCGCAGGGGGAGTTAACCATGACATTTCGTGTCGGGATGCTGGTGACCGCTCGTTGACCTCTCAACCTCTCGGCGCCATGGGCGGGGTGAGCTCTCGTAGGGGGGACCTGTTATGATCAAAGACCCTATTTCTCTGTGAAATTTCTCACTTGGGTAACTTAAGCTGGTCTAGCCGTCTAACAGAGAGACAGTAAATTAATGTACTTTTGATATTCTATTACTGTTGTGCTTTTTTTTTTTTTTTGTAGTGGTTGTAGTAATAGTAGTAGTAGTTAAAGTCGTTATTGAAGTTGTACAACTAGTGTGACTTGTATTTTGTAGAGTTATAACAGACAAGTGGGGGCTATGCCTTTTTTTCATGTATAGTAGAGAGATGGTAGAGTCTTATAGTTATTTTTATGCATGACAACTTTAATGTATCTATAAAATTCATTTTGAATTAATGGAAACATACAACTTACTCAGGGCTTGGCCAACTAACAGCAACGGTCTTGCTAATATATTTAACCCGTGGAAACATCAGCATCATGAGACTTATTAATGTCCAAATTGACCGCTTGTTCATAACACGGAGACGACAGCGATGATGACTTTAACGGGTACACAATCAAAGATCCCGTGGGTTTTTGTTTTAGTCGATGACAACTTTTGAAATAGTAGCTGACAACTTTTGTATTAGCAGATGACAGCTTTCAATGACTGTTTACATGCTATGTCATTGTAGCAGTCATGTATGTCATGTCGATGTAGTAGACACGTATGTCATGTCATTGTAACAGTCATGTCAATGTAACAGTTATTTCGTTGTAATAGTCATCTCGTTGTAACAGTCACGGGTGTCATGTCGTTTTATCAGATACGTATGGTATGTCGTTGTAACAGTCATTTCGTTGTAATAGTCATCTCGTTGTAACAGACACGTATGTCATGTCGTTTTATCAGAGACGTATGGTATGTCGTTGTAACAGACATGTCGTTGTATCAGTCATATCGATGTAGTAGACACGTATGTCATGTCATTGTAACAGTCATGTCAATGTAACAGTCATGTCAATGTAACAGTCATTTCGTTGTAATAGTCATCTCGTTGTAACAGTCACGTATGTCATGTCGTTTTATCAGACACGTATGGTATGTCGTTGTAACAGACATGTCGTTGTATCAGGCATGTCGATGTAGTAGACACGTATGTCATGTCATTGTAACAGTCATGTCAATGTAACAGTCATTTCGTTGTAATAGTCATCTCGTTGTGACAGTCATGTATGTCATGTCGTTTTATCAGAGACGTATGGTATGTCGTTGTAACAGACATGTCGTTGTATCAGTCATGTCGATGTAGTAGACACGTATGTCATATCATTGTAACAGTCATGTCAATGTAACAGTCATTTCGTTGTAATAGTCATCTCTTTGTAACAGACACGTATGTCATGTGGTTTTATCAGACACATATGGTATGTCGTTGTAACAGACATGTCGTTGTATCAGTCATGTCTATGTAGTAGACACGTATGTCATGTCATTGTAACAGGCATGTTAATGTAACAGTCATGTCAATGTAACAGTCATTTCGTTGTAATAGTCATCTCGTTGTAACAGGCACGTATGTCATGTCGTTTTATCAGAGACGTATGGTATGTCGTTGTAACAGACATGTCGTTGTATCAGTCATGTCGATGTAGTAGACACGTATGTCATGTCATTGTAACAGTCATGTCAATGTAACAGTCATTTCGTTGTAATAGTCATCTCGTTGTAACAGACATGTATGTCATGTCGTTTTATCAGTGACGTATGGTATGTCGTTGTAACAGACATGTCGTTGTATCAGTCATGTCGATGTAGTAGACACGTATGGCATGTCATTGTAAGAGGCATGTCAATGTAACAGTCATGTCAATGTAACAGTCATTTCGTTGTAATAGTCATCTCGTTGTAACAGTCACGTATGGCATGTCGTTTTATCAGAGACATATGGTATGTCGTTGTAACAGACATGTCGTTGTATCATTCATGTCGATGTAGTAGACACGTATGTCATGTCATTGTAACAGTCATGTCAATGTAACAGTCATTTCGTTGTAATAGTCATCTCGTTGTAACAGACATGTATGTCATGTCGTTTTATCAGTGACGTATGGTATGTCGTTGTAACAGACATGTCGTTGTATCAGTCATGTCGATGTAGTAGACACGTATGGCATGTCATTGTAAGAGGCATGTCAATGTAACAGTCATGTCAATGTAACAGTCATTTCGTTGTAATAGTCATCTCGTTGTAACAGTCACGTATGGCATGTCGTTTTATCAGAGACGTATGGTATGTCGTTGTAACAGACATGTCGTTGTATCATTCATGTCGATGTAGTAGACACGTATGTCATGTCATTGTAACAGTCATGTCAATGTAACAGTCATTTCGTTGTAATAGTCATCTCGATGTAACAGACACGTATGTCATGTCATTGTAACAGTCATGTCAATGTAACAGTAATTTCATTGTAATAGTCATCTCGTTGTAACAGTCACGTATGTCATGTCGTTTTATCAGAGACGTATGGTATGTCGTTGTAACAGACATGTCGTTGTATCAGTCATGTCGATGTAGTAGACACGTATGTCATGTCGTTGTAACAGACACGTATGGTATGTCGTTGTAACAGACATGTCATTGTATCAGGCATGTCGATGTAGTAGACACGTATGTCATGTCATTGTAACAGTCATGTCAATGTAACAGTCATGTCAATGTAACAGTCATTTCGTTGTAATAGTCATCTCGTTGTAACAGTCACGTATGTTATGTCGTTTGTCAGAGACGTATGGTATGACGTTGTAACAGACATGTCGTTGTATCAGGCATGCCGATGTAGTAGACACGTATGTCATGTCATTGTAACAGTCATGTCAATGTAACAGTCCTTTCGTTGTAATAGTCATCTCGTTGTAACAGTCACGTATGTCATGTCGTTTTATCAGACACGTATGGTATGTCGTTGTAACAGACATGTCGTTGTATCAGTCATGTCGATGTAGTAGACACGTATGTCATGTCATTGTAACAGTCATGTCAATGTAACAGTCATTTCGTTGTAATAGTCATCTCGTTGTAACAGACATGTATGTCATGTTGTTTTATCAGTGACGTATGGTATGTCGTTGTAACAGACATGTCGTTATATCAGTCAGGTCGATGTAGTAGACACGTATGTCATGTCATTGTAACAGTCATATCAATGTAACAGTCATGTCAATGTAACAGTCATTTCGTTGTAATAGTCATCTCGTTGTAACAGTCACGTATGGCATGTCGTTTTATCAGAGACGTATGGTATGTCGTTGTAACTGACATGTCGTTGTATCAGTCATGTCGATGTAGTAGACACGTATGGCATGTCATTGTAAGAGGCATGTCAATGTAACAGTCATGTCAATGTAACAGTCATTTCGTTGTAATAGTCATCTCGTTGTAACAGTCACGTATGTCATGTCGTTTTATCAGAGACGTATGGCTTGTCGTTGTAACAGACATGTCGTTGTATCATTCATGTCGATGTAGTAGACACGTATGTCATGTCATTGTAACAGTCATGTCAATGTAACAGTCATTTCGTTGTAATAGTCATCTCGATGTAACAGACACGTATGTCATGTCATTGTAACAGTCATGTCAATGTAACAGTAATTTCATTGTAATAGTCATCTCGTTGTAACAGTCACGTATGTCATGTCGTTTTATCAGAGACGTATGGTATGTCGTTGTAACAGACATGTCGTTGTATCAGTCATGTCGATGTAGTAGACACGTATGTCATGTCGTTGTAACAGACACGTATGGTATGTCGTTGTAACAGACATGTCATTGTATCAGGCATGTCGATGTAGTAGACACGTATGTCATGTCATTGTAACAGTCATGTCAATGTAACAGTCATGACAATGTAACAGTCATTTCGTTGTAATAGTCATCTGGTTGTAACAGTCACGTATGTCATGTCGTTTTATCAGAGACGTATGGTATATCGTTGTAACAGACATGTCGTTGTATCAGTCATGTCGATGTAGTAGACACGTATGTCATGTCATTGTAACAGTCATGTCAATGTAACAGTCATGTCAATGTACAGTCATTTCGTTGTAATAGTCATCTCGTTGTAACAGTCACGTATGTTATGTCGTTTGTCAGAGACGTATGGTATGACGTTGTAACAGACATGTCGTTGTATCAGGCATGCCGATGTAGTAGACACGTATGTCATGTCATTGTAACAGTCATGTCAATGTAACAGTCATTTCGTTGTAATAGTCATCTCGTTGTAACAGACACGTATGTCATGTCGTTTTATCAGACACGTATGGTATGTCGTTGTAACAGACATGTCGTTGTATCAGTCATGTCGATGTAGTAGACACGTATGTCATGTCATTGTAACAGTCATGTCAATGTAACGGTCATGTCAATGTAACAGTCATTTCGTTGTAATAGTCATCTCGTTGTAACAGTCACGTATGTCATGTCGTTTTATCAGACACGTATGGTATGTCGTTGTAACAGACATGTCGTTGTATCAGTCATGTCGATGTAGTAGACACGTATGGCATGTCATTGTAACAGTCATGTCAATGTAACAGTCATGTCAATGTAACAGTCATTTCGTTGTAATAGTCATCTCGTTGTAACAGTCACGTATGTCATGTAGTTTTATCAGAGAAGTATGGTATGTCGTTGTAACAGACATGTCGTTGTATCAGTCATGTCGATGTAGTAGACACGTATGTCATGTCATTGTAACAGTCATGTCAATGTAACAGTCATTTCGTTGCAATAGTCATCTCGTTGTAACAGACACGTATGTCATGTCGTTGTAACAGACACGTATGTCATGTCGTTTATCAGAGACGTATGGTATGTCGTTGTAACAGACATGTCCATGTATCAGTCATATCGATGTAGTAGACACGTATTGTCATGTCATTGTAACAGTCATGCCAGTGTAACAGTCATGTCAATGTAACACGTGTCAGTTCTGTTGTTAACTGTTTTCCATGTCATTTCGTTGTAGTAGTCATAGGTGTCACACCGTCGTCTGTATGTTGTCCAGTGTGACATGATAGTTGTATGTAGGTTGTCTAGTGTGTCGTGATGGCTGTATGAAGATCACGACACACTAGACAATCTACATACAGCCATCACGACACACTAGACAACCTACATACAACTATCATGTCACACTGGACAACATACATACGACGGTGTGACACCTATGACTACTACAACGACATGACATGAAAACAGTTAACAACAGAACTGACACGTGTTACATTGACATGACTGTTACACTGACATGACTGTTACAATGACATGACATACGTGTCTACTACATCGATATGACTGATACATGGACATGTCTGTTACAACGACATACCATACGTCTCTGATAAACGACATGACATACGTGTCTGTTACAACGACATGACATACGTGTCTGTTACAACGAGATGACTATTACAACGAATGACTGTTTACATTGACATGACTGTTACAATGACATGACACACGTGTCTACTACATCGACATGACTGATACAACGACATGTCTGTTACAACGACATACCATACTTCTCTGATAAAACTACATGACATACGTGACTGTTACAACGAGATGACTATTACAACGAAATGACTGTTACATTGACATGACTGTTACATTGACATGACTGTTACAATGACATGCCATACGTGTCTACTACATCGTCATGACTGATACAACGACATGTCTGTTACAACGACTACCATACGTGTCTGATAAAACGACATGACATACGTGACTGTTACAACGAGATGACTATTACAACGAAATGACTGTTACATTGACATGACCGTTACATTGACATGACTGTTACAATGACATGACATACGTGTCTACTACATCGACATGACTGATACAACGACATGTCTGTTACAACGACATACCATACGTGTCTGATAAAACGACATGACATACGTGTCTGTTACAACGAGATGACTATTACAACGAAATGACTGTTACATTGACATGACTGTTACAATGACATGACATACGTGTCTACTACATCGGCATGCCTGATACAACGACATGTCTGTTACAACGTCATACCATACGTCTCTGACAAACGACATAACATACGTGACTGTTACAACGAGATGACTACAACGAAATGACTGTAACATTGACATGACTGTTACATTGACATGACTGTTACAATGACATGACATACGTGTCTACTACATCGACATGACTGATACAACGACATGTCTGTTACAACGATATACCATACGTCTCTGATAAACGACATGACATACGTGACTGTTACAACCAGATGACTATTACAACGAAATGACTGTTACATTGTCATGACTGTTACATTGACATGACTGTTACAATGACATGACATACGTGTCTACTACATCGACATGCCTGATACAATGACATGTCTGTTACAACGACATACCATACGTGTCTGTTACAACGACATGACATACGTGTCTACTACATCGACATGACTGATACAACGACATGTCTGTTACAACGACATACCATACGTCTCTGATAAAACGACATGACATACGTGACTGTTACACGACGAGATGACTATTACAATGAAATTACTGTTACATTGACATGACTGTTACAATGACATGACATACGTGTCTGTTACATCGAGATGACTATTACAACGAAATGACTGTTACATTGACATGACTGTTACAATGACATGACATACGTGTCTACTACATCGACATGAATGATACAACGACATGTCTGTTACAACGACAAGCCATACGTCTCTGATAAAACGACATGGCATACGTGACTGTTACAACGAGATGACTATTACAACGAAATGACTGTTACATTGACATGACTGTTACATTTACATGCCTCTTACAATGACATGTCATACGTGTCTACTACATCGACATGACTGATACAACGACATGTCTGTTACAACGACATACCATACGTCTCTGATAAAACGACATGCCATACGTGACTGTTACAACGAGATGACTATTACAACGAAATGACTGTTACATTGACATGACTGTTACATTGATATGACTGTTACAATGACATGACATACGTGTCTACTACATCGACCTGACTGATATAACGACATGTCTGTTACAACGACATACCATACGTCACTGATAAAACAACATGACATACATGTCTGTTACAACGAGATGACTATTACAACGAAATGACTGTTACATTGACATGACTGTTACAATGACATGACATACGTGTCTACTACATCGACATGACTGATACAACGACATGTCTGTTACAACGACATACCATACGTGTCTGATAAAACGACATGACATACGTGACTGTTACAACGAGATGACTATTACAACGAAAGGACTGTTACATTGACATGACTGTTACAATGACATGACATACGTGTCTACTACATCGGCATGCCTGATACAACGACATGTCTGTTACAACGTCATGCCATACGTCTCTGACAAACGACATAACATACGTGACTGTTACAACGAGATGACTATTACAACGAAATGACTGTTACATGTCATGACTGTTACATTGACATGACTGTACAATGACATGACATACGTGTCTACTACATCGACATGCCTGATACAATGACATGTCTGTTACAACGACATACCATACGTGTCTGTTACAACGACATGACATACGTGTCTACTACATCGACATGACTGATACAACGACATGTCTGTTACAACGACATACCATACGTCTCTGATAAAACGACATGACATACGTGACTGTTACAACGAGATGACTATTACAATGAAATTACTGTTACATTGACATGACTGTTACAATGACATGACATACGTGTCTGTTACATCGAGATGACTATTACAACGAAATGACTGTTACATTGACATGACTGTTACAATGACATGACATACGTGTCTACTACATCGACATGAATGATACAACGACATGTCTGTTACAACGACATACCATACGTCTCTGATAAAACGACATGCCATACGTGACTGTTACAACGAGATGACTATTACAACGAAATGACTGTTACATTGACATGACTGTTACATTGACATGCCTCTTACAATGACATGCCATACGTGTCTACTACATCGACATGACTGATAGAACGACATGTCTGTTACAACGACATACCATACGTCACTGATAAAACGACATGACATACATGTCTGTTACAACGAGATGACTATTACAACGAAATGACTGTTACATTGACATGACTGTTACAATGACATGACATACGTGTCTACTACATCGACATGAATGATACAACGACATGTCTGTTACAACGACATACCATACGTCTCTGATAAAACGACATGCCATACGTGACTGTTACAACGAGATGACTATTACAACGAAATGACTGTTACATTGACATGACTGTTACATTGACATGCCTCTTACAATGACATGCCATACGTGTCTACTACATCGACATGATGATACAACGACATGTCTGTTACAACGACATACATACGTCACTGATAAAACGACATGACATACATGTCTGTTACAACGAGATGACTATTACAACGAAATGACTGTTACATTGACATGACTGTTACAATGACATGACATACGTGTCTACTACATCGACATGACTGATACAACGACATGTCTGTTACAACGACATACCATACGTCTCTGATAAAACGACATGACATACGTGCCTGTTACAACGAGATGACTATTACAACGAAATGACTGTTACATTGACATGACTGTTACATTGACATGCCTGTTACAATGACATGACATACGTGTCTACTACATAGACATGACTGATACAACGACATGTCTGTTACAACGACATACCATATGTGTCTGATAAAACCACATGACACACGTGTCTGTTACAAAGAGATGACTATTACAACGAAATGACTGTTACATTGACATGACTGTTACAATGATATGACATACGTGTCTACTACATCGACATGACTGATACAACGACATGTCTGTTACAACGACATACCATACGTCTCTGATATAAAACGACATGACATACATGACTGTCACAACGAGATGACTATTACAACGAAATGACTGTTACATTGATATGAATGTTACAATGACATGACATACGTGTCTACTACATCGACATGCCTGATACAACGACATGTCTGTTACAACGACATACCATACGTGTCTGATAAAACGACATGACATACGTGACTGTTACAACAAGATGACTATTACAACGAAATGACTGTTACATTGACATGACTGTTACATTGACATGACTGTTACAATGACATGACATAAGTGTCTACTACATCGATATGACTGATACAACGACATGTCTGTTACAACGACATACCATACGTCTCTGATAAAACGACATGACTTACGTGTCTGTTACAACGAGATGACTATTACAACGAAATGACTGTTACAACGACATACCATACGTATCTGATAAAACGACATGACACCCGTGACTGTTACAACGAGATGACTATTACAACGAAATAACTGTTACATTGACATGACTGTTACAATGACATGACATACGTGTCTACTACATCGACATGACATACATGACTGCTACAATGACATAGCATGTAAACAGTCATTGAGAGCTGTCATCTGCTAATACAAAAGTTGTCAGCTACTATTTCAAAAGTTGTCATCGACTAAAACAAAACCCACGGGATCTTTGATTGTGTAAGTTACGTTAAAGTCATCATCGCGTCGTCTCCGTGTTATGAACAAGCGGTCAATTTGGACATTAATAAGTCTCATGATGCTGATGTTTCCACGGGTTAAATATATTAGCAAGACCGTTGCTGTTAGTTGGCCAAGCCCTGAGTAAGTTGTATGTTTCCATTAATTTCAAAATGAATTTTATAGATACATTAAAGTTGTCATGCATAAAAATAACTATAAGACTCTACCATCTCTCTACTATATACATGAAAAAAAGGCATAGCCCCCACTTGTCTGTTATAACTCTACAAAATACAAGTCACACTAGTTGTACAACTTCAATAACGACTTTAACTACTACTACTATTACTACAACCACTACAAAAAAAAAAAAAAGCACAACAGTAATAGAATATCAAAAGTACATTAATTTACTGTCTCTCTGTTAGACGGCTAGACCAGCTTAAGTTACCCAAGTGAGAAATTTCACAGAGAAATAGGGTCTTTGATCATAACAGGTCCCCCACTACGAGAGCTCACCCCGCCCATGGCGCCGAGAGGTTGAGAGGTCAACGAGCGGTCACCAGGCATCCCGACACGAAATGTCATGGTTAACTCCCCCTGCGCCGCCCGGTTTATGCACGCCGCGTGCCGCCTATATATCTTTGTTAATTTAGCGCCTAAATGCGGGTCAATCTTTCTCTACTACTAGCTAGCTGTCAGGTACCAACAAAAGCCTCACGCTTCACCTGTCTCATTCAGCCTCTAATTCTGTGATCGCCTGTAGCATAGTGGTAAGTGTCTGGCCTGGCACGCCGTAGACCCGTGTTCGAAATCAGATGGAGACTGTTTTTTTAAAATAATTCGGATTTTTAAAATACGGAGCACCTGGACTAGCGATCAACATCCGGCCACGAAATGTCACGGTCAACTCCCCCTGCGCCTACGGTACATTAGGCGCGACGCGCGCCTACTATATATCTTTGTTAATTTAGCGCCTAAATACGGGTCAAATCCTTCCTGCTATACTACTTTAGTGGCTGCAACAAATGGACGAACTTGATGTGTCATGCTTGTTGGCATGGACCATTAGTGGCTGCAACAAATGGACGAACTTGATGTGTCATGCTTGTTGGCATGGACCATTAGTGGCTGCAACAAATGGACGAACCTGATGTGTCATGCTTGTTGGCATGGACCATTAGTGGCTGCAACAAATGGACGAACTTGATGTGTCATGCTTGTTGGCATGGACCATTAGTGGCTGCAACAAATGGACGAACTTGATGTGTCATGCTTGTTGGCATGGACCATTAGTGGCTGCAACAAATGGACGAACTTGATGTGTCATGCTTGTTGGCATGGACCATTAGTGGCTGCAACAAATGGACGAACTTGATGTGTCATGCTTGTTGGCATGGACCATTAGTGGCTGCAACAAATGGACGAACTTGATGTGTCATGCTTGTTGGCATGGACCATTAGTGGCTGCAACAAATGGACGAACTTGATGTGTCATGCTTGTTGGCATAGACATTAGTGGCTGCAACAAATGGACGAACTTGATGTGTCATGCTTGTTGGCATGGACCATTAGTGGCTGCAACAAATGGACGAACTTGATGTGTCATGCTTGTTGGCATGGACCATTAGTGGCTGCAACAAATGGACGAACTTGATGTGTCATGCTTGGTGGCATGGACCATTAGTGGCTGCAACAAATGGACGAACTTGATGTGTCATGCTTGTTGGCATGGACCATTAGTGGCTGCAACAAAATGGACGAACTTGATGTGTCATGCTTGTTGGCATGGACCATTAGTGGCTGCAACAAATGGACGAACTTGATGTGTCATGCTTGTTGGCATGGACCATTAGTGGCTGCAACAAATGGACGAACTTTGATGTGTCATGCTTGTTGGCATGGACCATTAGTGGCTGCAACAAATGGACGAACTTGATGTGTCATGCTTGTTGGCATGGACCATTAGTGGCTGCACAAATGGACGAACTTGATGTGTCATGCTTGTTGCATGGACCATTAGTGGCTGCAACAAATGGACGAACTTGATGTGTCATGCTTGTTGGCATGGACCATTAGTGGCTGCAACAAATGGACGAACTTGATGTGTCATGCTTGTTGGCATGGACCATTAGTGGCTGCAACAAATGGACGAACTTGATGTGTCATGCTTGTTGGCATGGACCATTAGTGGCTGCAACAAATGGACGAACTTGATGTGTCATGCTTGTTGGCATGGACCATTAGTGGCTGCAACAAATGGACGAACTTGATGTGTCATGCTTGTTGGCATGGACCATTAGTGGCTGCAACAAATGGACGAACTTGATGTGTCATGCTTGTTGGCATGGACCATTAGTGGCTGCAACAAATGGACGAACTTGATGTGTCATGCTTGTTGGCATGGACCATTAGTGGCTGCAAAAATGGACGAACTTGATGTGTCATGCTTGTTGGCATGGACCATTAGTGGCTGCAACAAATGGACGAACTTGATGTGTCATGCTTGGTGGCATGGACCATTAGTGGCTGCAACAAATGGACGAACTTGATGTGTCATGCTTGTTGGCATGGGACCATTAGTGGCTGCAACAAATGTACGAACTTGATGTGTCATGCTTGTTGGCATGGACAATTAGTGGCTGCAACAAATGGACGAACTTGATGTGTCATGCTTGTTGGCATGGACCATTAGTGGCTGCAACAAATGGACGAACTTGATGTGTCATGCTTGGTGGCATGGACCATTAGTGGCTGCAACAAATGGACGAACTTGATGTGTCATGCTTGTTGGCATGGACCATTAGTGGCTGCAACAAATGTACGAACTTGATGTGTCATGCTTGTTGGCATGGACAATTAGTGGCTGCAACAAATGGACGAACTTGATGTGTCATGCTTGTGGCATGGACCATTAGTGGCTGCAACAAATGGACGAACTTGATGTGTCATGCTTGTTGGCATGGACCATTAGTGGCTGCAACAAATGGACGAACTTGATGTGTCATGCTTGTTGGCATGGACCATTAGTGGCTGCAACAAATGGACGAACTTGATGTGTCATGCTTGTTGGCATGGACCATTAGTGGCTGCAACAAATGGACGAACTTGATGTGTCATGCTTGTTGGCATGGACCATTAGTGGCTGCAACAAAAATGGACGAACTTGATGTGTCATGCTTGTTGGCATGGACCATTAGTGGCTGCAACAAATGGACGAACTTGATGTGTCATGCTTGTTGGCATGGACCATTAGTGGCTGCAACAAATGGACGAACTTGATGTGTCATGCTTGTTGGCATGGACCATTAGTGGCTGCAACAAATGGACGAACTTGATGTGTCATGCTTGTTGGCATGGACCATTAGTGGCTGCAACAAATGGACGAACTTGATGTGTCATGCTTGTTGGCATGGACCATTAGTGGCTGCAACAAATGGACGAACTTGATGTGTCATGCTTGTTGGCATGGACCATTAGTGGCTGCAACAAATGGACGAACTTGATGTGTCATGCTTGTTGGCATGGACCATTAGTGGCTGCAACAAATGGACGAACTTGATGTGTCATGCTTGTTGGCATGGACCATTAGTGGCTGCAACAAATGGACGAACTTGATGTGTCATGCTTGTTGGCATGGACCATTAGTGGCTGCAACAAATGGACGAACTTGATGTGTCATGCTTGTTGGCATGGACCATTAGTGGCTGCAACAAATGGACGAACTTGATGTGTCATGCTTGTTGGCATGGACCATTAGTGGCTGCAACAAATGGACGAACTTAGTGCTTGTTGGCATGGACCAAGTGGCTGCAAATGGACGAACTTGATGTGTCATGCTTGTTGGCATGGACCATTAGTGGCTGCAACAAATGGACGAACTTGATGTGTCATGCTTGTTGGCATGGACCATTAGTGGCTGCAACAAATGGACCATTAGTTGGCATGGACCATTAGTGGCTGCAACAAATGGACGAACTTGATGTGTCATGCTTGTTGGCATGGACCATTAGTGGCTGCAACAAATGGACGAACTTGATGTGTCATGCTTGTTGGCATGGACCATTAGTGGCTGCAACAAATGGACGAACTTGATGTGTCATGCTTGTTGGCATGGACCATTAGTGGCTGCAACAAATGGACGAACTTGATGTGTCATGCTTGTTGGCATGGACCATTAGTGGCTGCAACAAATGGACGAACTTGATGTGTCATGCTTGTTGGCATGGACCATTAGTGGCTGCAACAAATGGACGAACTTGTTTGATGTGTCATGCTTGGTGGCATGGACCATTAGTGGCTGCAACAAATGGACGAACTTGATGTGTCATGCTTGTTGGCATGGACCATTAGTGGCTGCAACAAATGTACGAACTTGATGTGTCATGCTTGTTGGCATGGACAATTAGTGGCTGCAACAAATGGACGAACTTGATGTGTCATGCTTGTTGGCATGGACCATTAGTGGCTGCAACAAATGGACGAACTTGATGTGTCATGCTTGTTGGCATGGACCATTAGTGGCTGCAACAAATGGACGAACTTGATGTGTCATGCTTGTTGGCATGGACCATTAGTGGCTGCAACAAATGGACGAACTTGATGTGTCATGCTTGTTGGCATGGACCATTAGTGGCTGCAACAAATGGACGAACTTGATGTGTCATGCTTGTTGGCATGGACCATTAGTGGCTGCAACAAACAAGCACACAATGCTAATCTTCCTCTTTTCTTCCTTATTTGCCTTTCAGCGTCGATATAAGTTTCGGTGTTTTGCTCTTCTGTTAAGCCTTTGCTGCTGGTATGTTTAATTTTGTTTCTAAGATTCCATTAATCCATCTTTTTTCATGGTCGGCCTGTGGGTCTCGTGTTCTCGTAACGTTTATTAAAGGCTCGTTGTGTTTAGTTTTGATCTTTCTGCCTTATCACGTGATTAAACCATTTTATCTGTTGTTTCTTTATGTACTCTGTGGCGGGGACTATTCCTAGTTTTTTTTCATCAGTTCTAATCTTATCTCTCAGACTGTTTCCTGCCATTCGTCTAACACATCACGCTAGTTATTTTTTCTTATTACTCTTGCATCTAGGGTCCAGTTCTGGCAATGACCGGAGATAAAGCATAATTCAAGAGCCAGGCAACAGATCTTCGTCAAGAATTAAGATTGATATAAGCTGAAATTGCATTTTCAAAGAAAAGTCATAATGTGTGACAACAACGACACTTAATAGCTTATGGAAATATTCGAGAAACCATTGTGTTATCAAATTGGAGATGGAGAGACAGATAACGCAATAAAGGACTAGGCAAAGACAAAAGTTAATACCAAGATTGATTAAACGTGTCAGTAAAGAACAATAGAACGAAGGGAAAATAAAAAAAAACGATGGGTACAATTCCAGAAGATGAACACATTCAACAAACAATATATATATATATATAATATATATATATATATATATATATATATATATATATATTTGTCTAAGACTGGTATTATTTTTTTTTATGTATTAATGTTGTGCTTTGTAGTTGCGGAATATTGCTTGTCTGTGATGTTTTCTTTATTTGTTTCTTTCAAATAACAATGGCAGCGGAGGTTGTATTTTATCGAGACATTTTGAACTTGAGTCGTTTAATGTCACATCCTGCAGGGTTCAAGTTTAAGATCTTCGTCGTGCTTCAGTTCCGTGCGCCAGTTCCGTGTTCTGGTTCCGTGCGCCAGTTCCGTGCGCCAGTTCCGTGTTCTGGTTCCGTGTACTGGTTCCGTGCGTCTGTGCCGACATCATCGTGGCTGTCGTTTCTAGCGTGTAAGGAAAAGGCGTGTTGTGTTACTGCTGTTGTTTTTACAATGGTGATCCAAATAAGTCGAAAGAACACCATTTGGAGTGCTAGAGGTACCATTAGACGACGTAGTGTGATTTCAGAGAACACATGTAAGAGAGACGTCAAGCTCGTAAATAGAAAAGGACAACGTAATCTGTGATGATTTTTTTTGGGGGGGTTGGGGGGGGGAGGGGTGGAATTTCACATGAATGTGGGGCATAATCATTTAACTATAGCTGGCTAAAAAAGGAAGTGAAACAATCTAAGCGAGGGTTCCATGGAGACATTCACATTGGAGAGACAGGCTTCAAAAACGAAGCAAAGGGTGACCTCTCTTACTCAGTAAAGACGTTTTCTAAATAAACGCGACATAAAGATGCTTGGCGTGAAAGGGAAGAGCTTACTAAAGGTAAGTCTAACATTCAATAATTGCTGGCTTGAGAACAGATAAACATAAATTAAGATTGCTGGCTTGAGAACAGACAAACATAAATTAAGATTGCTGGCTTGAGAACAGACAAACATAAATTAAGATTGCTTGCTAATTCTAAAACATAAATTAAGATTGCTGGCTAATTCTAAAACATAAATTAAGATTGCTGGCTAATTCTAAAACATAAATTAAGATTGCTGGCTAATTCTAAAACATAAATTAAGATTGCTGGCTAATTCTAGACCTTTGGAGCCAAGTAAAATGTGTATCTTACCATGTTTCTGCGCGAAAACTAAATCCATTGGCTTTTGAGGCTGATAAGATACCACCACTATCTCTATTTGTGGGGGACTGAGATTTGTGGGGTCTCGAGACAGAGAGGTTGTGGATTCAAATCCCGGCTGCACCGGTTGGTATTTTTTATTATATTTATGAACTCTGTGTGGCAACCATCCCAGGTCTCAGCAACGAGGCCCGGCATGAAACGTCAGTTACTCATCGACAGAAAAAAATATGAGTTCCTCCGAAATCGGAGTTATCTACCTGTGCGAAAAGGGACCACTGTGTACACGACTGCCAGGACAAAATGGATTAACACGTAACATTCATTTCCTAGTCTCTAGGGACTTCGTCAGAGGTAAAAGCTGGCGAACAAAAAAAAATGTGTCATGTTGCTGCGATTTAAGTAAATAATAAAATACCGTCAACAATATCTTGTTTGAAAAAAAAAAAATACTGTAATAACTGATTTGGCGTTATTTCGTATTATTTCTTTTTAAAATATATTTTTCGCCATAGAAATGCGCATCTTTTTAGATTTCGTGCGAAGATAAAAGAAGATTTAGTGGCAAACTAGCAGTCGTGACTGCACTGCGCGATAACTAGAATGTGTTCGATAAAAACTCACGAACAAAATCAAGCAGTTCAATGAAAAACAAGTGCGGCGTGTATTGTTAATGTGATAATTCTCGTATTGTGAATGTGATAATTCTCGTATTGTGAATCGTAATTCAAGAACTGAAGTTTCTGATTGTCAATGCGGGATTAGTGAACAAGAGAGGTGGGCTTCAGAACGTGCATTGACGTGATATGAGATAGCTAGTATTTGCGTGCTGAGAAATGTGATACGTTTGCTATAGAGGGAGGGGGAGAGGGAGGGGGAGGAGGCAGCATTTATGTTTTAAAGTATTTATAGTGAGGAGAAGGTGAGAGGTGACAGAACAAGAGCAAAAATAGATGGAGAGGGCGGGAGAAAGGGATGAAACTAGAGGAAGAAAAGGAGATGAAGCAGAGAATGATTTGATTGACAGGATTCAGGAGTGCGTGAAAGAAATATAAGGGAAACAGGGGGGGGCGGGGTTGGACATGGTAACAGCAGCGAAAGTGTTTCTTTAAATATGTGAAGGAATAAGATGAGGAAGAAAAATGTGATTTATGAAATCACGACCAGGAGAAGTAAAAGCGGGACACAATACTTAATTGTGTTTATAAGGAACTATACTTGTATGTTATTGAGTTATTTGTCGGTCATCATCATTGTACTCCGAACATGTCCATAGCTGCTCAAATCTCTTCCTCAGCAAGTCTCGCAGTGTCCAATGACTAATGTGTGTATGTGTGAGGTGTATAATAGTTACAACAAGAAGTGGCCGACTGTCAGACGGCGAGCCTGATTCACCTCTTGTTGACTGAGGGGGCTTACACAATACGATTGTTGTTCGTGAGTGTATGTAAGCACATTGGTGTTCACATTGGATAGCTGGAAAAAAAATTCTTTATGCTCTGGAAAAGGGAGTGCTCATTATTCACAATTGTTGGAAAATATAATCGATGACGTCATGCTAACAGCAATTTCTGGAGAGGTTTATAGGTCGCCATTCGCTCAATTGTCTAACGTGATTATTTTAAGGGGATATCGGGCAGGGAGAGTTTACTGAAACAAATTAGGATCAATAGACGCCTTGAATGAGAGAGTTTACTAAAACAATCAAGAATCAATAGGCGCCTTGAATGAGAGAGTTTACTAAAACAATCTAGGATCAATAGACGCCTTGAATGGGAGAGTTTACTAAAACAATCAAGGATAAATAGAAGCCTTGAATGGGAGAGTTTACTAAAACAATCTAGGATAAATAGAAGCCTTGAATTTGAGAGTTTACTAAAACAAACAAGGATCAATAGACGCCTTGAATGGGAGAGTTTACTAAAACAATCTAGGATCAATAGACGCCTTGAATGGGAGAGTTTACTAAAACAATCTAGGATCAATGGACGCCTTGAATGGGAGAGTTTAATGAAACAAACTAGGATCAATAGACGCATTGAATGGGAGAGTTTACTGAAACAAACTAGGATCAATAGACGCCTTGAATGGGAGAGTTTACTGAAAAAAAACTAAGATCAACAGACGCCTTGAATGGGAGAGTTTACTGAAACAAACAAGGATCAATAGACGCCTTGAATGAGAGAGTTTAATGAAACAAACTAGGATCAATTGACGTCTTGAATGGGAGAGTTTAGTGAAGCAAACTAGGATCAATTGACGCCTTGAATGGGAGAGTTTAATGAAACAAACTAGAATAAATAGACGCCTTGAATGTGAGAGTTTACTGAAACAAACAAGGATCAATAGACGCCTTGAATTGGAGAGTTTAGTGAAACAAACTAGGATCAATAGACGCCTTGAATGGGAGAGTTTAGTGAAACAAACTAGGATCAATTGACGCCTTGAATGGGAGAGTTTACTGAAACAAACTAGGATCAATTGACGCCTTGAATGGGAGAGTTTAGTGAAACAAACTAGGATCAATTGACGCCTTGAATGGGAGAGTTTACTGAAACAAACAAGGATCAATAGACGCCTTGAATGGGAGAGTTTACTGAAACAAACTAGGATCAATAGACGCCTTGAATGGGAGAGTTTACTGAAACAAACTAGGATCAATAGACGTCTTGAATGGGAGAGTTTACTGAAACAACCTAGGATCAATAGACGTCTTGAATTTAACAAACTCAAGGCCGCTGATTGAAAGTAAGGGAACCCCAGGTTTTCAGTTTTGCGAGCAAGGTTGCTTGTGGGTAAAATAATGTCAGCCGTTGATAGCGGTGAGAAATTGCTGAATAACAATTTTGATCAGTTAGTATCATCACTTTACTATATGACGATCTTTATAATGGTGAGTGTACAAATACATCATATACATCATTAGTGCTGGGATCTTCTACAATTCTTTTACATAAAATCCTCCCATCAAACGCTAAATAAATGCACTAAAGATGTGTGTTTATATGTAATAAATCCGTCCTCAAGCCATCAAATGGGAACCAGAGAGTAAATGAAAAAGAGGCCAAAATAAAGTAATAAATACGAAAAAGAACTCAGAGACGAGAGGCAACAACAATAGGAATTAGCTCCTTCGCCGGAATTAATCGACTCGTCCAGAACAGACACGCGTGGCTAGATACAATTCCTGTCCCGTGCCAGTGGGAATGAGCTTCCTCGCCGGAATTAATCGACTCGTCCAGAACAGACACGTGTGGCTAGATACAATCCCTGTCCCGTGCAAACTCTGACACTTCATAACAAACCCAACGGACACAGAGAGACTAACATGTCTGCCCATTGTGAAGTTTTCAGATCGAAAGTACAGCAGATAAATGTTCACCAAGTACAGCAGATAAATGTTCACCAAGTACAACAGATAAATGTTCACCTAGTACAGCAGATAAATGTTCACCAAGTACAGCAGATAAATGTTCACCAAGTACAACAGATAAATGTTCACCAAGTACAACAGATAAATGTTCACCTAGTACAGCAGATAAATGTTCACCAAGTACAGCAGATAAATGTTCACCAAGTACAGCAGATAAATGTTCATGAAGCACAGCGTACCTTTTCACCTTGGTCGCCGGTATTGAATTCCTGAATGTAATTGCGCAACAAAAGTGTAAAAGAAATATATTATTTGTTCAGCATTTTAATGGTGAATATTATAGTGAAAGAAAGTACAAATAAAGGACTCAGCCTTAAAAGTAAGGAGACAGAAGTAATGGTAGCAAAAACGAAAAAGACTAAACCACAATGCACAATAAAGACAAGAGGAACAATATTAAAACAGGTAAATTAATGTAAATATCTGGGATTAATGTTAACCTTAGATAGTAAATGTACAACAGAGGTGAGATGCAGAATAGCTTAGGCAAAAGATTGTAGAAAGAAATGTACAAAATTTACATTTACAAAAAATGAGGAAGGCACTGTGCAATCCACTTTTGACGATAGCAAAAGAAAACGAGTTCTTAAATGTTATGTAGAGCCAGTCTTAACATGTGCATATAAATCATGGACAATAGGACAACAGAAAGAAAATCCCTTGAGGCTGTAGAAATGTGGTTTTACATAAGAACGTTGAAAATGCCATGGACCGCAAAGAAGATCAGTAACAACGTTCTGAAAGAGGCCAAAGCTAAAAGTGAAAGCAAGAAACAATCATAATTTTTTGGTCATGTAATGAGAAGGAAACACCTGAACTAAATTGTTACAACTGAGAAAGTTGAGGGACGAAGAGATAGAGGGAAGTAAAGCGAAAAGGTACCAGCCAGCCAAAGAGAATGGCTTGGCAGAAAATCAACAACAGAAATGATAAATAACTGCCGAGATCGAAAGTTGTGGAGAGACATGATCACCTACACCAGCAGGCTTGGTACTTCATGATGATGACATCATTTTATATTTAACGATTTGACTTTTTTGTTTCTTGATTAAACTGCTGTTTTCTCTAGCCACGATTCTAATGTGAAAAACTGTAGAGTGGCACGTGTGTGTTGAGCGAGAGAAAATAAAAAGCAAGTTAATATAACTGGAGTAAAAAATAAATTAGTTTGATACAAGTTGTGGAAATGTGAGGACGTTAAAGCAAACACGACGAGTGTTTGATTTGTTGACAAAGACATAGAGATTACGAGAGTATTGCTGTTGCATGTGATGAAGTTGCAGCCAGCAGGCGTTTGGTTGTTCGCACAAAAATAACATTCATCGAAACAAGGAGCTCGTATTTGAAAAAAAAAAACAAAAAAATGTGTATTCACTTCCAAACAACTAATAGGGATTAAGGTTACCTTGTAGAAAACCTCACAGCTTGACAATCATGAACTATTGATGTCTATATGTCAGCTTCATAGTCTATTTATTTATCCATCTTTCATAGATTTGTTACTATCTGTCTGTCTGTCTATATGCCTGTCTGTCTTTCTGCCTGTCTGTCTATCTGTTCTCTGTCTGCCTGTCTATTTGTCTGTCTATCTGTCTGCCAGTCTGTCTGACTATATGTCTGTCTGCCAGTCTGTCTGAGACTGTCTGTCAGGCAGACAGAGGGATAGACAAACAGAGAACAGATAGACAGGCAGAAAGACAAACAGAAAGACAGACAGAAAGACATAGAGGCATATAAACAGACAGACAGATAGAATTAAACGACTATGAAGCAGTCTATCTGTCTATATACATGTTTGTCTTTCGGTCTATCTATCTATCTATCTATCTATCTATCTATCTATCTATCTATCTATCTATCTATCTATCTATCTATCTATCTATCTATCTATCTATCAGTATGTCTATCTGTCTATAAGTCTGTTGGTCTTTCTGTCTGTTTGTCTGCCCATTTGCTCCCTGATCATTTGTCCGTCTGTTAATCTATCGTTGTCTGTCTGTATGTCTGTACCTTTATCTACCCTTACTAAATCTATTACTCTTGCTATTGTAAGAATAGTCATGGAAACATGGGAACCATGATTCCCAAAGACATAGATTAGCTACACTATCAAAAACATTAAACAGATGACAAGTTTCTGACATCGATAAAGAAAAGGCAACGATGTTGATCACCCGATGTGACCTTATTGAGAACAGTGAAAGATGGGAGACGAGGGAATGGAGAGAAAGAAATAATGATACAAAACATATAACTGAGTATATCTTCATTTCGTTGTCCGTTGTATACTGTCTTTGTTGCCTGAAGAGGACCGCATATAGGCGACATATCTGATATTTTGTATTGCCCTTGATTGTAAGGGCAGCCGTGATAGCTCAGTGGTGAGTGAACTGGACTACAAAGGACTCGTGTTCGATCCTGATCGACGGCTTTCGGGTTTGCCCAGCCTTAAATGGGTACATGATTTTTTCAAGGGAAGTAAAGCGGCAGGGGCGTACTACTAACCACATTACCCAAAACTCTTGTGCCGGCGGTCTGTAAAAATTATGGTCACTAACACCATATTCTCTATACACCACTTGGTGTGACGGGGGCTCTTTACTTACAACACTTTACTTGTTTGCAAGTCGTCACCATACTTTGTATCAAATTCAGGAGACAAAAGGTGCAGGAGAAAGAAGACAAGGCACCACGAATACATCTTGTTCATTCAACGATCGAATCTGTCTATCCAATATTGGCAGATTCATTTCTCTTTCAGAGAAGCTGTTCAGCAAAGCAGAATCCAGTGCAATACACTAATTCAGTTTACCAAATTACTGATTTGTTATGATTGTCTGCTACCAAACGTCTGTCAAGACGCCAAAGAACATATACTTTTTGGAGTGTATGTTATACCCCACCAGTCGTTCCCTGCTACCAGCTTTACCGCAGCACTGCAATTATTTGCCTGTTCCCTGAAATGATGATTTCAACGGCTAGAAATAAATGGATTTAGAATAAGACCCGGAACAAGCACACATCAGGGAACAAGCACACATCAGGGAACAAGCACACATCAGGGAACAAGCACACATCAGGGAACAACGGAAACAAATCCAAGTTCACGGGGAATCATGTTGTTATATCATTAGGATAGTTATCAAGTGGCATGTCGGGAGAAGTATCTTGCTCTTTATATTGCTCTTTATATTGCTCTTTATTTTATCGGTATGAATGTTTCTTCCTGCTTCTCTCTGTTTTCTGTTACATAGAGTGTGCACATGTTAATGGTAACTTAACAACAACGCCAGATTGTCTTGACGCAGCAAGGCGTGGCGAGCATCCTGGCACATCTCACGCTTAGATTCAGACCGATGTTCACGATCATCGGCAGGCAATTGTTAGTTGAGTATGAACTCATCGAACTCTTTCTCGTCATCAGCGTCGTGGAGGAATGTACGCGATATACAGACCACAGGGATGTCACTGCTATTTTATGTCTCTAAACAAAGACAATCAGAGAATCCGTTGAGACTCCATTAACAAATTATCTACTATAACATGTGATTTAATCTCGTGGAAAATAAATAGAAAACCTACTTGACATTTTAAGTCGCCCAGCAATGGATAAAATATTGATGCCTCAATAGCCACACAATTATCTATGTGATGAATCACTTGTATGTATCTGCTATCATATTCAGGGTAAGTAAAGTACAGGTTTACTCCATGTATTTCCAGGCGTATCGAAAATAAGGTGTTTGTGATCATATTTTTTTATGACCTCGGGACATTTTTGAGTGACGTTGTCAGTATCTCGCCAGACCGCCTTTACTTTCCAAAAAAAATCTCTGGTACCCATCTTCAGAGGCTGGGAGAATCCCGGAGCACTGTCGGTATGAAAAAAAAACGCCGCTACTGGGAATCAAACCCATACCTTTAGGGCTGCATTTAGATACCCTGGCACCTCTGCTTGTCCTCTCAACGCTTCGTTTTCTTGTCATAAAAAAAACCGTGTTTACGGTTATGTTGATAAACATAACAGAGACACATGCTTTTTGTTGACTTTTATGTTTCTTGATATCAATAGTAGTAGTAGCCTCCGTCAGTCATAGTTGACTGTTTTAGCCTCCGTCAGTCATAGTAGACTGTTGAAGCCTCCGTCAGTCATAGTCGACTGTTGAAGCCTCCGTTAGTCATAGTTGACTATGGATTTTGCAGCGTACGTAGACATGTTGTTTTTTTTCCTTTCGCCGTGCATTCTCTTTTTTCCTATGAATCTGCCTACTTCTTGTTTGAGTTAGAGCTTTAGAGTGCGTTTACAAAGATTGCGGTCTTCATCTATTTCTTCTAAAAAGGCTGCAGGGTTTCTGTTCAGTCTTCATGTCGCGTTTACACACGTCTACAAATCGAATATTTGGGAGCCCCCTACATCGATAAAGTATAGAGTAAAACAATTCTACGTTAATAAAATGTATAAACGTGATGATACAGTGCAAGGTTTGTAAAATACTTGACGCCATTTTATCGCCACGCCACAACACCAGTGACAGCTTCCGGTTGGCAGGAACTAGTAATTTCCATAGCGTTATTAGGCCAGAGTTATTTTATATCTAGCCTGAATAAAGACTCGTAGTTTTACTAACCATACTAAAGCAGAATCATTGTGTAACTGGGAGAGCGGGTGGTCAAATGGGTAACTTGTCGGGGGTCTATACGAGGAGAACTCGAGTTCGATTCCCGGCAGGGTTAAACGTTTTTTTTCTATCAGGGGTGAAATAAAAACTCAGGCCCGAACACCTGCGGCGACTGCACTGGGAATGTATCCTTCATTCTCCGGTCCTCCACCCCCCACCCCCGGCAGGCCCCAGTAATGAGAACATGCTATAAAGAGAGTTATTTTTTTAAAATGATTATTCTGTAACTTGTCTGAGAAAATCGCCTTTCAATAACGTTATTTTTGTTATGTAACTAGTTAGACTCAATGGAGATGGTTATTAGTGATCAACTATCATTGGAAGATAACAAAGAAGCGAATGGCAACGTAGACTTCAGATGCAGCACAGAAACAATCATTAGACTAACATGATGGTTGCAGGGATGGGTGCCAGGGCGAATATGGGAATTTCCAACAACAGTGACGATAGTCCGAACTAACAACAATAGACACAAAACTGAAATATCAGGGTTTTTTTTTAGTATAGAACCTTGTTCAGTGGTCGCCCTGAGTATTTGTCTATGTTGTCTCGATGTAACTACGACCATATGCGCATACAGTGTCGGGTCAAACAAAACACGTCACAAACATAGATCTTGCATATCATAAACATATTTTGTTTACACCAACAAATACCCTATACCACGTGATGATCGCAGCCAATCATGTCTGTCCAATGTTGGAAATATTTTATTATTTTTTTTAATTTTTCTATATTTTTTTTTCTTTTTTGGTTTTTAATACACATATGCGTGTGTGCTGTATGCTTATTCCCGCTGAAGGCCTTTTGGGCCGAAAAGTTGTTCTAATTTGTGTAATCAATTTATCACGTAAAGCTTGAACCACACCGATATATTTTTCTCTATAAATGTGTTCCTTCATTCTAGTGCTGTCAGTTTAATGTAGCACTTGAGCAACGTTGTGATGCAGCTCAAATCTAGCTGTGGCAAGAAAACGTCTTTCACTTCTTCCAGCTAAAACCAACATTAAGTTAATGGCATGGCTGCCTTCTGACTATATAGACTTTCCATTTTATTTGGTTTACAGTTTTGACAATTGCCAACTATTTTGTGAATCACGCGTCAACAAAGTGGGGAAATTCAACCAAGTCAATTTGCATTAGCGATTGTCAGACAATTTTAAAATGGATAGTGTTAAAGGAATACTAATAATTTGTCTGTGAGTGGGCAAATGTGAGTTCTTAAATGTTATGTAGAGCCAGCCTTAACATATGGATGTGAGTCATGGACAATAGGACATCAGACAAGAAAATAACTGGAGGCTGTAGTGTGCCTCCACACAAATAAATGTGGTTTTACAGAAAAATGTCGAGAGTACAATGAACAGCAAAGATGAGTAATGAAACCGTTCTGAAAGAGGCCAAAGCAAAGTGATAGCTAATTTTCTATATTAGGAAGAAACAATCATCATTTTTTGACCATGTAATGAGAAGAGAACAGCTGGAATATATTGTAACAACTGGAAAAATAGAGAGACGAAGAGATAGAGGGATGCAAAAAGAAAAGATACTAGACAGCTTAAAAAAATGGCTTGGCAGAAGGTCAACAACAAAAATGATGAATAACTGTCGAGATCGAAAGTTGGTGTCATGATCACCAACGCCAGCAGGCCCGGTACTTGATGATGATTATGTGAGTGGGCAGTGTTGACTCACTCTGATACATTCTAGAAGGGAATAATTCTTGTTAGAAAATAAGCGCGCTAGCAACTGAGATATTTATGGTTAACCTATTGAACGCGGACATCGATTGCGTGATTACTAAGACCTCATCCCAGCGAACTGGGAGACTGGAAGTGACAGCTATTGAGAAGACACTTTTTTTTTATTCATGTAGAAATCGAAGCAGATATACATGTATGCGTTCACCTGCTTTCATCCCTACAGACTAGAAACTGAATATAGGTAAAACTAAAGTACGAGACTTGAATTGGCATATTAACATATGAGTTTTTCACCCTATAAGTGGTCGGCTGCCTATCTAAAAGAGATCGGAGACTTGTGGAACTGACTTTTGCGTGTTAAACAGTTTTTCCCTGGAAGCCGCGTGCACAGGGGTCCCTCGCCACACATGCAGATAACTCCGTCTTCGGAGATGCTCATATTTTTACCCTGATGAGTAAATGACGTTTCTAACTAGGCCTCGCTGCTGAGACCAGGGACCTGTTGCCGCAGAGAGAAATCACAAATACAAATACTTGCGTGGCCAAGACTTGAACTCACATCCTCTCTGTCTCGAGACCAACAAGTTCCCCATGTAATATAAGTATAAACTAACATTTTATATCATGAGCCGCGATAGCTCAGTGGTTAGTGAACTGGACTACAAAGAACAAGGTGTAGGGATCGATTCTAACTAACGTCTTCCGGTTCACCCAGCCTTTAATGGGTACCGGACTTTTTTTCTAGGAAAGTAAAGCGGAACGGGCGTAATACCGACCACATTACCCCAAAAATCATGTGCCGAAGGTCTGTAAAATTTATGGTCACTAAGATCATATTACCTGTACGCCACTTGTCGTGACAGGGGTACTTTAATTTTTTTTACTTTTAACATTTTAGATCGCATACAAATTTGAGAGAAAGCTAAAAAAAAAAAAACTATTTGAGATATAGAATTAGAGATCATTAGTCTTGTACAGACTAGAAGAGATATTCAAAGACATGACTTCAGTGCAGCACAGAACAATCACGTAATATAGTTGAAGTCAATTTAATCAGAGTTGAAAAACAATTCTTGTAGAGAATCAGAAAAGAAGTAGAACGAGAGAAAGACAGGACGGTATGAGAAGAGGACAGATAATGAGAGAAAGAAGAGAGAAAAAGGGTTATGGATAAAGTTGGAATCATATACCTAGAATTGGCAGGTCTACCATGGTGGTTTCGGAAGTATCCATGTTCAGCTCCCACATGTAGTGTATTGGTTTTTTTTCTGGACCGATAAGGTTCAGGATCTCACACAGTCTCTAAAAATGTGCACAGGAGCTTTTCCTGTTAAGTAAGAGCTGCTTGGTATGATACCCACAAATTATCTACAAATATGCCGTTGGATGACGCCATCTTTTTACAAACACCAATTTTGTTTATTTCTATGTCTATAACGGTGGAAGGGAATCCTTTACTTCACTTTACCTCACTTTACTTAACTTTACCTCACTTTAATTCACTTTACTTCACTTTACCTCACTTTACTTAACTTTACCTCACTTTAATTCACTGTAATTCACTTTACTTCACTTTACTTAACTTTACCTCACTTTAATTCACTTTACCTCACTTTACTTCACTTTACCTCACTTCACCTCACTTTACTTAACTTACTTTACTTCACTTTACCTCACGTTACTTCACTTTACCTCACTTTACTTCACTTTACCTCACGTTACTTCACTTTACCTCACTTTACCTCACTTTACTTCACTTTACTTAACTTTACCTCACTTTACCTCACTTTACTTCACTTCACTTTACTTCACTTTACCTCACTTTACTTCACTTCACTTTACTTCACTTTACCTCACTTTACTTCACTTCACTTTACTTCACTTTACTTCACTTTACCTCACTTTACCTCACTTTACTTCACTTTACTTCACTTTACCTCACTTTACTTCACTTTACCTCACTTTACTTCACTTTACTTCACTTAACCTCACTTTACTTCACTTTACCTCACTTTACTTCACTTTACTTCACTTTACCCCACTTTACTTCACTTTACCTCACTTTACTTCACTTTACCTCACTTTACTTCACTTTACTTCACTTTACTTCACTTCACTTTACTTCACTTCACTTTACTTCACTTTACCTCACTTTACCTCACTTTACTTCACTTTACTTAACTTTACCTCACTTTACTTCACTTTACCTCACGTTACTTCACTTTACCTCACTTTACCTCACTTTACTTCACTTTACGTCACTTTACCTCACTTTACTTCACTTCACTTTACTTCACTTTACCTCACTTTATTTCACTTCACTTTACTTCACTTTACCTCACTTTACCTCACTTTACGTCACTTTACCTCACTTTACTTCACTTCACTTTACTTCACTTTACCTCACTTTATTTCACTTCACTTTACTTTTACTTCACTTTACCTCAGTTTACCTCACTTACTTCACTTTACCTCACATTTTATTATTTATTACCTACGCTATATCAGGTTTATTTATAATGACAGATTAGATGGTATCTATATTTTTACTATGTGACCTCACTGTTTTCTTGTGGTGATGTATTATATGATGAGTTTCATGGATTGTCATCGAAACAAATTCACGGTATAAGTTATCGGGGCCAACTGGTGAGTAGATTTTCTGTAGAAATTATCGGAGAATCTAAGTGCTTCTCTGGCTTGACACCAACCACATCAGTCATGCAATTTGTTGTCGATCACTGACAACAGCCGGACACTCGCATCATTTGTCATACACGCATTTAGAAGTGTGGCGTGGGAGGGGAGGTGTTTATTATTCATTGGATTAAATGATCATGTTTCCATAGAAATCGTGTTAGAAACGTCACGGATCAACTTATGACCTCTGTGCAGAAATCAAAGAGAAACTTCATGGATCAACTTCTGACTTTAAGCATCAATTATGATAGAAACTTCATGGATCAACTTCTGACTTTAAGCATCAATTATGACAGAAACTTAATGGATCAACTTCTGACTGTAGGCATAAATTATGATAGAAACTTCATGAATCAACTTCTGACTTTGGGCATCAATTATGATAGAAACTTCATGAATCAACTTCTGACTTTAGGCATCAATTATGATAGAAATTTCATGAATCAACTTCCGACTTTAAGCATCAATTATGATAGAAACTTCATAAATCAACTACTGACTTTAGGCATCAATTATGATAGAAACTTCATGAATCAACTAATGACTTTAGGCATCAATTATGATAGAAACTTCATGAATCAACTTCTGACTTTAGGCATCAATTATGATAGAAACTTAATGAATCAACTTCTGACTTTAGGCATCAATTATGATAGAAACTTCATAAATCAACTTCTGACTTTAGGCATCAATTATGATAGAAACTTCATGAATCAACTTCCGACTGTAGGCATCAATTATGATAGAAACTTCATGAATCAACTTCTGACTTTAGGCATAAATTATGATAGAAACTTCATGAATCATGGGGGCCTCGGTAGCCTAGTAGGGAAAACCACCCGACTAGACTACCGACGTTCGGACAACCCGTGTTCGTTTCCCGCTGGGAGCAGTGTGAATTGTACTCGTGGTTGGAAATTAAAAAAAAAAAAATTACCCCCACGGTCGACCCAGCCGTTGGCAGAAATGGGTACCAGGGTATTATCCTGGGAAGGTGAGGAATGTCGCTTCGCATCTGAGTTTCGATGCTTGAGGCTACACTATACAGAAATATCCGAACATTTCTGGATAGGCGGCCGAGCACATATGGGTGTAAACTCGCGTGCTAAGACGCCGGTTCATGTCTCGTACTTTACCTTTACTTCATGAATCAACTTCTGACTTTAGGCATCAATTATGATAGAAACTTCATGAATCAAATTCTGACTTTAGGCATCAATTATGATAGAAACTTCATGAATCAACGTCTGACTTTAAGCATCAATTATGAAGTTTCGTGTTGTTCCAGGCCCTTTCTGTGAGTTTGCCGAAAGTCGTAGCTGCCTTACCAATTCGGCTGTTTATTTCATCATCAAAGAAAAATGGTTTGCGTAATTGTGATTCCAAGATACGTAAATTTCTGAACTAATTCTAGGGGACAATCTTTTAGAGTGATTCACCGAGGTTTGATGTCGCCTTGAATTAGTATTACTGTTGTTACGACAAGAAATAATAAACAAATAATAGCAATACGTATATGCTGGATTAATAATAATAAACAATTCTTCTGCCCTTTTAAGTACCTATCTCATACTTGTATCTTTTCTGTTGAAGGCAATAGAAGGACATATTCGTTCTCATCAAAGCCAGTCATATTACGTAGATTTTTGTACCTGTCGGCCCAGTGCATCCAACTTCGGAACTTTATAGTGTGGGCTTTTTTTCTAACATTTGGTTTCTCTAGACCTTGAAACAAAACGGAAGTTGTTTTTTAGTCACCTTGTTTCTAAGAGAAAATCGGTTTTACCTGACAACAGATTTATCGCTGATGATAAAATTATCAATGTGTGTTCTAGTCAAACAGACACGGCTTTGCTCTCCAACAAACAAATCGCATCGACAATTACAACAAAGGCATGGAGAACGAACAAACACTCGACAACTTGGCTAATAATAATTTCAGAAAGATGAAAAATAAGACACGAAAAGTTATCAGCATATTTTTGCCAGTAGTAACACTTGCCTTAAGAGTAATCTCTGTCTCCCGTGCCATTCATGCATGCATCATTCACAGTTGTCACTTGTCACATCGCATTGCAAGTTTTCACGGAAGGGAGACAATTACAGATGAAGTGAGGAATGGAATCCTGGCAATTGCGTGCGGGAGTCAATTCTGTTTGGTGTGATAATTCTCTCCCTTTTTTCCCGTCTCTCTTAAATATTTTCAATCCATACCCTCGCCAGTCCTCAATAAATTGGAAACCGTGTTTACAGTGGTGTCTTCTGGGAGATGAAAGCTGACTACTTGGTCGTACCGACCTAGACCTGAGTTTAATCCTAGACCAACGTCAATAATTGTGTCCATGAATTGGTCAATATTATTTTACTGATTACGACTTCTGGTGTGGCGTACAGTAAAGAACTTCTAACGAAGATTCTTGTTTACACTTCTCTCTCTCTCTCTCTCTCTCTCTCTCTCTCTCTCTCTCTGTATTTAATCATGTAAGCGTGAGTTAGTGAATTAACAGAACATGTAATTTTATATCAAGATTGTACGTGTGTCAACAGTGTTTCCATATGCATCGAGTTTTATTTCTTTCGAAATACACCCTCTGCACACGGTGGACAACTTGGGAAAGTGTTTTGTTGATGTCTTTGCTGGTTGTTTAGCTCTAGGTGGACTGGCGGAAAAAAAGGCATTTTCGTTGTTCAATGGAATATTTGTTCTTATTTTCAACCGTTGATAACCTATTGATGAAAGGCGATCGATTCACTGCTGCACTGCAGAATATTTATTTTCGACAGTGAATCTCTTGTCAAGCTCACTCACTGCCTAGTGAGAAGACTTGAGAGAACTCGAAGGCTACAGGAGACAGAAAATCTGGTGAGAGAGAGACGATAAGTCAGCCGGAGGTGTATTATCAACCTTATGCTATCCCTACAACTCAACTTTGCTTCTGGATGTTAGGATCTCGCCTTACCTTCGGAACATTTCAAAGTGAAGTCAAGAGGAGGCTAGTACGTTTCAGACTGATCACTATCTCCACAATATTTGTTCCGTCTTACTAGGCAAACGGAAATGTCAGTTCCATTATATTTGGGATACAACACACGAGAGAAGCTGCTCAGTCAAACAGCATTCGGTAGAAATCACTAATATATTACCAAACTATGATTGCTTGCTATAACCATCTATCTAGAAGCCAAAGGTCATATAATATTATATAGCATTTGGTATCTTAATAGATGCTTGGTAGCAAGCAATTATGACGTTTTGGCAGTTTACTAAAATATCAGTGTTTTATCATGAGTGCTCTGTCAATGAGCAGTTTATCCAGTACGCTGTTTCCTATCTCATTATTTTATTTATCCTATTTCTGTTTATTTCAACTTTTTTTCTCCTCATCCGTTCTAGTTATCTTCCCTTTCTTGTAAAGCTATCACTAAACCCTGAAGAAAGTGTAGGTTACACCCTTCTACTTACTCCTTTTTCTAGTTGTGACAGTACGTTTCAAAATGTTCCTTCTCCTTATATAACCAAAACATGATAACGATGATTGTACTAATATGACGCATATATATAGTAAGCTATACAATCACTAGAGAACAGGCAAATAATTGTAGAGCTGCTGTAAAGCTGGTATTAGGAGCAAGTAGAGGGTGTCACGTATATTCCTACTAGGTATGCTGTGTTACTTGTTTGTAAAGCTATCACCAAATATTGCAGGACGTTACAGCCCACTACTTGCTCCAATAAACAAACTATCTTTAGGGTATTTTCCAACTACTGGGGTCGCAGGGGGTGGGGGTGGGGATTATAGCACTGTAGAATAAAAGCAGCTTGTCCAGTGCAGTCGCAGCGAGGTGTTCCGGTCTACGATTATATTTCACCTTCTATAGAAAAAAAAACAATGACCTTACCGGGATTCGAACCCCCACTCTCCTGGTTTGGAGCTCGACAAGTTATCGATTCGATCACCTACTCAGAAAGAGCTATCTAAAGTTATCTTGTCGCAGATGTAATAAATTTGAATGGCTGCATATGCATAGCATTTTTTTGTCAATAAATATTTACCAGACTGTTACCATCCCATCAAACGATACAATTATAAAATACCATCCCTCAGAATTTCTAGTGGAGCTACATTTGTATTATCGCTGTCAAACGGTCATAACATGAGACTGTCAGCGGACAGCAGTTCCATATGTCTATAACTAATCCAATATTTATCTCGGGACCGTTCAGAGAAGCTTACCGGAAACAAGTAATAAATGTGTGTGGTGTGTGTGTGTGTGTGTTATTTTGCGTAAGAGTTCGATGCAAGGCATAAATCAACGATGAAGGAACACATGTAAAATGCCAGGAGTCAGCGAAATATACAAATCCTAACAGAAAATAAATGGTAGCCGATTTGGGGACATCGACACAGCGCTTAACTACTACCGGTAACGTGTTAATATCCAATTAACTTAATAGTCACAAAAGACGTAATTTTGTTTCCTGTCGTTTTTTATTTTTAAAAAACCAACTATTTTCCTTCACCGTTTCACGTTCGCCATGGAAACTATTCGTTTGTGTGTCCTACGTCAGCGTCTAGTGTGTATCGGTCGCACAGGCATCAAAGTTGACATGGATAGTATCTGGTAACAGACATTTTCTGAAATAAAATTGTCAATAAATAGTTTCTGAGTGTAGTCTACCGCTGCAGCCAGTTCCGAATGTGATTGAAATGAGCTGTTTGTGAATGAGCTACCATCCAACACAAACTGACTGCTCGTATTGAATAATTGGTTAAAAAAAACAACTCTCTTGACGACACAAAGTACCATTACTGGTGTATGCCCGGGGGCTCACGATAGAACCAGAGGGATAAAGGCCGCTTGGTTAACACAGTCGCCACGACCTGTGAGACTCAAGGTTTTTATTTCACCCCTGATATAAAAAATATTTTTTTTAATTTTCTAAGAATAGCAGAATGTTTTATCTTCTCAACATTCCTATATGGTGCAGAAACATGGATATTGAAATGTGGATATATAGAAGAATTGGATGGAAGGAAAAGAAAACAAACGATTAAGTCTTAAAACAACTAAACATGAAAAGATAACCACTACTAAATACAATTCAAACAAGACAAACGCGATTTTTGGGTCATGTTAAAAGACACAACAGGCTACTAAAAGTAAATTAGGAGGGGAAAATACAAGGTAAAAGAGGCAGAGGCAGACCAAGACTAACATGGACGAGTAACATCAAAAGATGGACAAATCAGCCTATGACAACCTGCACCATTAAAGCAAGAGACACCAGAATGGCGCTCCATGGTAGCCAACCTTCGTTGCGGAGATGGAACTCGGTGAATATGATGTTGATAGAAAAAATCCTTTCTGCCTACCGTTGGTTTCGAACACCGTAGGTCAGCTTTTCAGCCAGCGAAACAGTGGTATAAGCCGCACGGCCACGCGCTCCCCCATCACAACCTGACTGTACATGTTGAATAATTGATGAACCGTTCAAATGTGGACAAGACGCGGCGTTAAGTTCCACGATTATTTGTTAACCCAACCTTAAATTGGCATGGCGTTTCTCTGACCACATTTCTTACAAAATGTGTCTATTATCTAAATAAATGCGAGGGGCTATCGCCATATTCTCTTTACTACATACTCAAGCCGCTACGAGTTGCTTCCATCTCTACTTGAACCATTTCTATTGAAGTCAATAACAAAAGTAACTTAAACTGTGAAACAGGATTGCAGTGCTGCGGTTCAACCAATCAAATTAGTTTAGATCCTCTTTTATAGCATCAGTAGCCGGCAAGGTCCGTCCATCCTTAAACCTGGACATTGTCTCCACTTCTCTTCAGTCTAGGCCATTTCCATTTTCTGGGTTTTCTTTTTACCCGTGGGTTCCACGATAGCGCCTATATTGCAATGCTGACAGAAAGTTTCATTACTGTGTCTACAGTCCATTTCTATAATCCTAACTGATGGATGTCAATTTACTATTTAGCTACATCAACCGCATGATTTCATTTTTTGCTGCGTGCATTTATTGATGAAATAATTAAATCAATTATGAGTAGCTTCGAAAATTAGTGCGAAAAGGAAATTGGAATGATGGATTGATTCTGGATGCATGAAAGAAAGGAAAGATTTAATAATTGATAACTGCATATGTTGGTCTGGATGAATCCTGGTATGTATGGATAGATGTGAATATGCACGGAATTGCGGGTAGACGTACATGTAGACAGATAGGAATGAAAACAAAACTGTCACGAACGAGGGGAGCAAACTAAAATAGATGGAAGCCAATAAGACGAATGTATAGACGCTGATTTAAAATGGGAAGGAATATTTTCCATCAATTCACTGCATTGATATGTCTGCCTATGTTTGTGTGTGATCGCGCGTGTATTTGAGAAACCCTAGGACTTGCAAGTAGCCATCACATTGGCTATCTCCCGTAATCTCTCATACCTGGGCGAGAAACCGTGAGATTTTGTTATTCTGTTGCGGCATGCCTGATCAGAGGTTCCCGACAGTGCAGAAACTCGTTCATCTATTTCTGGATTTCGTGTACAGTTTTGGAAAGTCATATCATTGGAGATAACAAACTCTAGACTTCTTGCATCGCTTACACTATCGTTCCTTCAATTTTTCGAAAAACATTTACAAAAAAAAATCGTCTGACTGTCATGGGTACGGGCTACAACAGTTACACACGATCTTTCACCAGTATTCCCAGATAATTCAGATACTTACATATATATGTGTGTTGAATGTTTGTTCTCGTTGAAGACCTATGGAGCCAAAACGTCCTTCTAATTTGTGTCGTCCATTTATCACATAAAGCCTAAACCATACCGGTTTTCCCCCTACTTTTTCTAAATAATTTGTATATTTCTCCTTACAATTAGCCTTAAGTACAGAACACATACCAGAAGCTGATAGAAGAAGGAATTGAAGAATACAAAAGAGAAAATCCTCATGAAAAAGTAACAACCAAATGGCAATGCATAAAGAAAAGCATACAAGAAACCTGCGACATCTTACCGAAAAGAACAAAAACAAAAATGGATAACTAACACCATCTTAGAAAAAACTGGAAGAAAGGAGACAAACGAAGAACACTGCCCAATACAATAAAATAGATAATGAAATACGCAAAATGTGCAAAAAGGCAAAAGAAGACTGGCTCAGCCAAAAATGTAGAGAAATAGAAACTATGGAAAGCAAGCAAACAAGACTTAAGAGGAATGCACACAGAAATAAAGAGAATGACTAATAAAAATTTAAAAAAGCCACAGAAGGTGGATGCATTGCAGACAAAAAAACTAAAAATGCTAACAGACAATAAAGATATTATAGATAGATGGCAGGAATATATAACAGAACTATTTCATGATCAAAAGGACAAGAAACCAGTTATAAAATGTACACCAGGCTATAACATCTTAAAATCTGAGGTGGAAAAAGCTATACAAACAATTAAAAAGAAAGGGAAAGGCAGCAGGACCTGACAGCATACAGATAGAGGTGATACAGGCACTAGAAGATTTTGGCATTGGAGTGATCACAGACATATGCAATGACATATACCATACAGGATACATACCAAAGGAACTAAAAACATCAACTTTCATTGCATTGCCTAAAGAGAATGGTGCAGTTGAATGCAGTGATTTTAGAACAATAAGCCTAATGAGCCATGTTACAAAAATCTTGCTAAAAGTTATACATGGAAGGATTCAGAATAAAATCAATACTGAATTAGATGAACAGCAATTTGGATTTAGGAAAAATAACGGGACAAAAGAAGCCATATTCTGCCTAAGAACATTAATCGAAAAGTACACAGAAGTAAACAAACCAATATATGCCTGCTTCATAGACTGCACCAAAGCTTTTGATAGAGTACACCACAAACAACTTATAGAATGCCTAAAAGAGATACATCTAGATGACTTGGACATACGACTAATATGTAATCTATACTGGGAACAAACAGCAATAATAAAATATAACAAAGAGATCTCTACACCCATTGATATAAAAAGAGGAGTAAGGCAGGGATGCATTCTATCACCAAGCTTGTTCGATCTATACACTGAGCAAATATTTAAAAACATCATAGAGATGCTAGGCCTAAACATTAATGGAATGATAATCAATAACCTAAGATATGCTGACGATACTGTACTACTAGCAGAAAATCCTAAAGACCTACAACAATTACTTGATGAAATAAACATGACAAGCAAAACATATGGACTAGATATGAATATCAAAAAGACTAAAACTATGATCATAAACAAAGAAAATACTCAAAACCCACAAGTGGATATCAAAATTGAAGGAATAGACCTGGAGACAGTTCAGAACTACAACTACCTTGGACATACTATAACCAGTGATGGGATATGTACAAATGAAATAAACAAAAGAATAGGATGGCAAAAAGTAATTTTAATGTCATAAAGAACATACTAACATCAAAACAAATTACACCAGGGCTAAAACTAAGAATAGCAAAATGTTACATCTTCTCAATATTCCTATATGGTGCAGAAACATGGACATTAGACAAGAAAACAGAACAGAGAATTGAAGCCTTTGAAATGTGGATATATAGAAGAATAGGTAGAATTGGATGGACATCAAAGCAAGAGACAGAGCAGAATGGCGCTCCATGGTAGCCAACCTTCGTTGTGGAGACGGCACTCGATGATGATGAACTAGCCTTTCTGCAGGCTCGCATTTGTATGCATTTCTTTGCTTTGACACCACTAGTATTCCCTGTTGATTACCAATTTCGAGTTTTGGTTCCACGTTCACCCTCACCAGTTGTCTATGTTATATTTCTGTTTTTTTTTTGTTGTTGTTGTTGTTGATCTGCCTTCTCATCTTCCACCCTTCTTTATTCTCGCTAATTTGCTTTCGACTAGATCGTTACATCATGTGACTTGCCCGTTCCAGCAGGTATACAACAACAACAACAACAAAAAACAGAAATATAACATAGACAACTGGTCAAGGTGAACGTGGAACCAAAACCCGAAACTGGTAATCAATAGGGATAACTAATGGTGTCAAAGCAAAGAAATGCATACAAATAAAAAGCTTATCCAATAAATAAAGTCAAGTACGAGACTTGAACCGACGTCTTAGCACGCGAGTCTCCACCCATATGTGCTCGGCCGACTATCCAGAAATGTTCGGAGATTTCTGGATAGTGTCGCTTCAAGCATATTAACTCACGATGCGAGGCGACATTCCTCACCTTCCCAGGGTAATACCCTGGTATCCATTACTGCTAAAGCCTGGGTCGACTGTGGGGGTAATTTCTTTTATTTCCAACCAGGAGTAGAACTCACACTGCCCCCAGCGGGAATCGAACAAGGATTGTCCGAACGTCGGTAGTGCAGTCGGGTTGTCCGAACGTCGGTAGTCCAGTCGGGTTGTCCGAACGTCGGTAGTGCAGTCGGGTTGTCCGAACGTCGGTAGTCCAGTCGGGTTGTCCGAACGTCGGTAGTCCAGTCGGGTTGTCCGAACGTCGGTAGTCCAGTCGGGTGGTTTTCTCAACTAGGCTACCGAGGCTCCAATCCAAAAAATAAGGTTGTTCCAACACATATAACACACATTGTGTGGAGCCAAGATCTATTGTACACATTAAATTGAACCAACATATATTTATATTAAACACTTAAAGTTGAACTATCACATATTTATATTATACTCTTAATGTTGAACCATCATATATTTATATTAAACACTTAAAGTTGAACTATCACATATTTATATTATACTCTTAATGTTGAACCATCATATATTTATATTATACTCTTAATGTTGAACCATCATATATTTATATTATACATTTAAAGTTGAAACAGCAGATATTACACACATACAATTGAGCTGACATTTATTACACACATAAAGTTGAGCTACCATATAATACACACATAAAGTTGAGCTACCATATATTACATACATAAAGTTGAGCCACCATATAATACACACATAAAGTTGAGCCACCATATATTACACACATAAAGTTGAGCTACCATATATTACACACATAAAGTTGAGCCACAATATAATACACACATAAAGTTGAGCCACCATATAATACACACATAAAGTTGAGCCACCATATAATACACACATAAAGTTGAGCCACCATATATTACACACATAAAGTTGAGCCACCATATAATACACACATAAAGTTGAGTCACCATATAATACACACATAAAGTTGAGCTACCATATATTACACACATAAAGTTGAGCCACCATATAATACACACATAAAGTTGAGTCACCATATAATACACACATAAAGTTGAGCCACCATATAATACACACATAAAGTTGAGCCACCATATATTACACACATAAAGTTGAGTCACCATATAATACACACATAAAGTTGAGCCACCATATATTACACACATAAAGTTGAGCCACCATATAATACACACATAAAGTTGAGCCACCATATAATACACACATAAAGTTGAGCCACCATATAATACACACATAAAGTTGAGTCACCATATAATACACACATAAAGTTGAGCCACCATATATTACACACATAAAGTTGAGCCACCATATAATACACACATAAAGTTGAGCCACCATATAATACACACATGAAGTTGAGCCACCATATAATACACACATAAAGTTGAGCCACCATATAATACACACATAAAGTTGAGCCACCATATAATACACACATAAAGTTGAGCCACCATATAATACACACATAAAGTTGAGCCACCATATAATACACACATAAAGTTGAGCTACCATATAATACACACATAAAGTTGAGCTACCATATAATACACACATAAAGTTGAGCTACCATATAATACACACATAAAGTTGAGCTACCATATAATACACACATAAAGTTGAGCCACCATATATTACACACATAAAGTTGAGCCACCATATAATACACACATAAAGTTGAGCTACCATATAATACACACATAAAGTTGAGCTACCATATAATACACACATAAAGTTGAGCTACCATATAATACACACATAAAGTTGAGCTACCATATATTACACACATAAAGTTGAGCTACCATATAATACACACATCAAGTTGAGCTACCATATATTACACACATAAAGTTGAGCTACCATATATTACACACATAAAGTTGAGCTACCATATATTACACACATAAAGTTGAGCTACCATATAATACACACATAAAGTTGAGCTACCATATATTACACACATAAAGTTGAGCTACCATATAATACACACATAAAGTTGAGCTACCATATATTACACACATAAAGTTGAGCTACCATATATTACACACATAAAGTTGAGCTACCATATAATACACACATAAAGTTGAGCTACCATATATTACACATATAAAGTTGAGCTACCATATAATACACACATAAAGTTGAGCTACCATATATTACACACATAAAGTTGAGCTACCATATAATACACACATAAAGTTGAGCTACCATATAATACACACATAAAGTTGAGCTACCATATAATACACACATAAAGTTGAGCCACCATATATTACACACATAAAGTTGAGCTACCATATAATACACACATAAAGTTGAGCTACCATATAATACATACATAAAGTTGAGCTACCATATAATACACACATAAAGTTGAGCTACCATATAATACACACATAAAGTTGAGCTACCATATAATACACACATAAAGTTGAGCCACCATATATTACACACATAAAGTTGAGCTACCATATAATACACACATAAAGTTGAGCCACCATATAATACACACATAAAGTTGAGCTACCATATAATACACACATAAAGTTGAGCCGCCATATAATACACACATAAAGTTGAGCTACCATATATTACACACATAAAGTTGAGCCACCATATAATACACACATAAAGTTGAGCCACCATATAATACACACATAAAGTTGAGCTACCATATAATACACACATAAAGTTGAGCCACCATATAATACACACATAAAGTTGAGCTGACATTTATTACACACATAAAGTTGAGCCACCATATAATACACACATAAAGTTGAGCCACCATATATTACATACATAAAGTTGAGCTACCATATAATACACACATAAAGTTGAGCCACCATATAATACACACATAAAGTTGAGCTACCATATATTACATACATAAAGTTGAGCCACCATATAATACACACATAAAGTTGAGCTACCATATATTACACACATAAAGTTGAGCCACCATATAATACACACATAAAGTTGAGCTACCATATGATACACACATAAAGTTGAGCCACCATATAATACACACATAAAGTTGAGTCACCATATAATACACACATAAAGTTGAGTCACCATATAATACACACATAAAGTTGAGCCACCATATAATACACACATAAAGTTGAGCTACCATATATTACACACATAAAGTTGAGCCACCATATAATACACACATAAAGTTGAGCTACCATATAATACACACATAAAGTTGAGCCACCATATAATACACACATAAAGTTGAGCCACCATATAATACACACATAAAGTTGAGTCACCATATAATACACACATAAAGTTGAGCCACCATATAATACACACATAAAGTTGAGTCACCATATAATACACACATAAAGTTGAGCCACCATATAATACACACATAAAGTTGAGCTACCATATATTACATACATAAAGTTGATTCACCATATATTACATACATAAAGTTGAGCCACCATATATTACACACATAAAGTTGAGCCACCATATATTACATACATAAAGTTGAGCCACCATATATTACATACATAAAGTTGAGCCACCATATATTACACACATAAAGTTGAGCCACCATATATTACATACATAAAGTTGAGCCACCATATATTACATACATAAAGTTGAGCCACCATATATTACATACATAAAGTTGAGCCACCATATATTACATACATAAAGTTGAGCCACCATATATTACATACATAAAGTTGAGCCACCATATAATACATACATAAAGTTGAGCCACCATATATTACATACATAAAGTTGAGCCACCATATAATACACACATAAAGTTGAGCCACCATATATTACATACATAAAATTGAGCCACCATATATTACATACATAAAGTTGAGCCAACATTTATACCATACAGTGTTTTTAATATTTTTCAGTTCTGAAAAAACAAATTACAGAAGTGTCTTTTATTATGTATTTATTTTCACGATGAATATTAGTTAATGACACGTAACTCAAAATGACAGTTTTAGCAAAACTGCAATAACGGTGCAAATAGCCAGCTCTGAAAATGAAAGTCTGTCCTGCTATTCTGTACCCTTGAGCATGTGCAGTTAATATAATTTGAAAACGTATTTCAGCATTTCTGATTGGTTTATACGTCCGGTTTGAGAAAGTTATGCAAAAACGAAAGTGGAAAAAAATAATAAATTTGTTTCATAGGTCACGTGGTTAGAATGAGGTCATAAACAATTCCAAGAAATGCCACGACGTGGACGGACTGCCAGGGGGGAGACTGCACAATGTAATGAAGACTGGCATTAAGCTTTCCTGTTCTGCAGTAAGGAGGATAAAGAGAGAGAAGGAGAGAGATATGGTTGGGGATAATAAAGTCGTAGATACAGAGTGTGGGCCAGAATGAAAGTACTTTTAATTGATGGTATATGATAGTGCAGTGCCATCGGATTCTGTTTTTGCTTTATAGGACGCAAGAAGGTGTCAGCGTCTGTAGCTAGCTTTGGTTGCCAGAGTTTCGTTCAAGCCAAGACTGCGCCCCGTAATCTATTATTTTGTAATCTCTGAATACACGGCTTCCGGGTTCACCCAGACTTAAAAGGGTATCGGATTTTTTTTTTTTTTTTTTTTTTTTTTTTTTTGAAAGTAAAGCGGCGCGGGCGTAATACCGACTACATTCCCCCAAAATCATGTGCTGAACGTCTATACAAATTATGGTCACTAACACCATATTCCCTATACGCCACTTGGCGTGACGGGCCTCTTTACTTGTTTAAAATTAATAGTACTGTTGTAATTTTGCGTCTCTAAGAATGTCCTATAAATGTTACGCCCTTCTGCTCCCCTCCACACTATGCCGTTGGCGTAATTTATTATCGTATAAATGTTGTGCCACCTCGACCCCTCCCCTCCCCTCCCTTTTCCACTCTAGGATTGACGCATGTTAGTGACTAATGGTTAGTGGTTTGATAACTGATGAAGAAACAAGGATACAACACTAACTGTTTTTTTAAAAATGAAATTGAAGATGAGTTCAATCATGTTCCATGCCGAGAGGAGACGACAATCATGTTCCATGCAGAGAGGAGACGACAATCATGTTCCATGCCGAGAGGAAACGACAATCATGTTCCATGCCGAGAGGAGACGACAATCATGTTCCATGCCGAGAGGAGACGACAATCATGTTCCATGCCGAGAGGAGACGACAATCATGTACTTCCATGACCTTCTTCGCTCATCGTTCGATGTTTAACAGTTTCACGCCCATCATATCCCGTGACGTGCTGTCAAACCACGAACTTTCATTTCACAATTCTCTACCTCTATCTCTCTTTCCTTCTAATTCTCCAATCTTTTCTCAATTGTCTACCTCTATCTCGCTTTCTTCTAATTCTTCAGTCTTTTCTCAATTGTCTACCTCTACCTCGCTTTCCTTCTAATTCTTCAGTCTTTTCTCAATTGTCTACCTCTACCTCGCTTTCCTTCTAATTCTTCAGTCTTTTCTCAATTGTCTACCTCAGTCTCCCTGTCCTTCCATTTCTCCTGTCTTTTCTCATGTGTCTACTGTTATCTCTCTTTTCTTCTATTCTTAATATCTTTTCTCTATTGTCTACTTCTATCTCTCTTTTCTTCTATTTTTAATATCTTTTCTCTATTGTCTACCTCTATCTCTCTTTTCTTCTATTTTTTCTGTTGTTACTAAGTATTCTAACCCGCCTCTATTCCGCACATGCCCCACACATCTTTACCACTTTGACATAATTTGTTTTTAGAAATCTTCCTCACTTTATTTGCCTCTTAAATACCTCCTTACCGTCAACGGTGCCTTCGACATTCTATCTATAGAAAACAACAAACAAACACACAAAAACACGAATTTCAAATTATTATATGAATAATTATGAAAATATAATACTGAAATGAAGAAATAACGTATGGACATAGTGTACTTTTGGTGAAAATATTGATTAGATGTCAATGTTTGTGTAAGGAATGTAGGAGTAACAAAAACCGTAATTGGGTCTCAAGAAAGATCAGTGATAGACAAATTATGTGTTATGTATAATGACCTAATACTAACGCCCAGTTTCTTTGTGGTCTAGTCTTTCTCTGTGTAATATAACGGACACGAGAAAACTAAACGAGAAAGAAGAATTTCACAGGGTTTCCACGTCTGTTCATCATCCATGGAGCAATAGAAAACATCTTTTTTCCCCTCCGTATGTCACTATATACAACCTTTAATTTCTCCCGATGTCACTATAAACCAGCGCCTGTTTGTCCGTATGTCACTATAAACCAGCGCCTGTTTGTCCGTATGTCACTATGAACCAGCACCTGTTTGTCCGTATGTCACTATAAACCAGCGCCTGTTTGTCCGTATGTCACTATAAACCAGCGCCTGTTTGTCCGTATGTCACTATAAACCAGCGCTTGTTTGTCCGTATGTCACTATAAACCAGCGCCTGTTTGTCCGTATGTCACTATAAACCAGCGCCTGTTTGTCCGTATGTCACTATAAACCAGCGCCTGTTTGTCCGTATGTCACTATAAACCAGCGCCTGTTTGTCCGTATGTCACTATAAACCAGCGGTTTTTTTTTTCTTTGTAAGTCGCCATAAACTAGCATTATTTTTTGGTCCGTATGTCACTATAAACCTGCAAATTGTGTCCGCATAGCACTAGAAACCGACGAAATGTGTCCGCACATCAATATAAACCAGCTTGTTTTGTCCATGAATGACTATAAACCAGCGTCTCTTGTCCGCATATCGCTATAATTCAGCGTATTTTGTCCACATAATTATTTTGTCCACGTATTCTGGCGCGTATCGCTATAAATCAGGGTATTTTGTTGGCATATCACCATAAATCCGCGTATTGTGTCCGAGTATCACCATAAATTCGCGTATTTTGTCCGAGTATCACCATAAATTCGCGTATTTTGTCCGAGAATTTTGTCTAATGTAATTGTATCCCAACATTTTCTAATGTAATTATATCCCAACATTTTCTAATGTAATTATGTCCCAACATTTTCTAATGTAATTATGTCCCAACATTTTCTAATGTAATTGTATCCCAACATTTTCTAATGTAATTATATCCCAACATTTTCCAATGTAATTAAATCCCAACATTTTCTAATGTAATTATGTCCCAACATTTTCTAATGTAATTGTATCCCAACATTTTCTAATGTAATTATATCCCAACATTTTCTAATGTAATTATGTCCGAACATTTTCTAATGTAATTATGTCCCAACATTTTCTAATGTAATTATGTCCCAACATTTTCTAATGTAATTGTACCCCAACATTTTCTAATGTAATTGTATCGCAGCATTTTCTAATGTAATTATATCCCAACATTTTCTAATGTAATTATGTCCCAATATTTTAAATTTAATTAAATCCCTTACATTTTTAATTTAATTAAATCTCACAGATTTTTTATTCAATTCTATCCCATACGTTTTATTTGTGTTGGGAGCCGCGATAGCTCAATGGTTAGTGAACTGGATTACAAAGGACAAGCGGTAGAGTTCTATCCCTAACAACGGCTTCCGGTTCACCCAGCCTTTAATGGGTACCGGATTTTTTCTGAGAAAGTAAAGCGGCATGGGCGTAATACCGATCACATTACTCCAAAAATCATGTGTCGAAGATTTGTAAAATGTATGGTCACTAACACGATATTCCTTATACGCCACTTGACGTGACGGGGGTACTTTACATTTTTTTTTAACATACGTTTTTCTTATTTGACGTATAATATTTGTCCCATAGATGTTTCCTATTTGAAATATGATGTTTATTCCTTAGAAAGACACATCAGGGCAGTAGATAGAACGAGTGAGGACAAAAGATTGGGCTCCGTCACAATCGACGGTTTCCTGATCAACCCAACCTTAAATACTGCTGTATTATTTCTGAGAAAATGAGACAGCGCTGGCGTAATACTGAACACATTGCTCAAAAACTGTGTCAACGCTCTAAAAAATTAATTGCTCACATCGAGTAATACAAGGTTTTTCATTCTTAACTTTGCACTGCTTTTTATGTTAACTTCTATTATTTTTGTTTATTTGTTTTAAAATTAATCTTTCTACCTTATCTGATAGTTTGATCCTAATTTAGACATATTTTAAACCGATATTTTGTTTTATAAACTAGTACTATTTTGATCTTATCTGAGAAAACCGCTAGTAGGAACCAGAAAATAGCAGAATCAGAAATGATGCCATAAGAAAAAGATTGAACATTGAAGTGAACCAGTCCTAGACTACATTAAGAAGCAACAAATAAAATAGTTTGACCATCCAGAAAGAATGGCATGCGATTCCTTGCCAGGCAAAGCCTGTAATTAAAGTAAAGAAGTGAGAGGAGCATGAGACAGACTCAATGTTAGACAGAAGGACAAACCCTATCAAAGAATTGATACAATATCAGCCAAAGGAGGCAAAGGCACGCCTCACAGCACCAGAGCTTGAAGTTGTCAGCGACCCACAGCTGATGGCTTGCGCCAGGATCGGTGAACCGGAACCATCCAGACCCTGCTCCATCTCTCTTCGGTGCCTCTAGTAACAGACTAACCTGTCTAGTCTGGCCAAGCGAATAGGGATCGAAGTGGGAAGACAACCCGGTACTCAAAAATGTAATTCTCAAGCTGGATGTGTTGGGCCGAAAGGCGCAAATATCACATATTTACTTCAAACCACAACAAAACGCAGTAACGCCCACTTAACGTCCTTTTAAGGGCGGATGATGAAAAGATATATTCTCTTAGTCATAGGGCGAACGTAATCAAGCATTACCAGCCAGAAATAGTTGAAGTTGCCAGAAAAAAAGAGAACTATAACTTCTCATCTTCCTTGAAATCCGAATGGATATAAGGGGAAGAAGCAGAGGTAGAAGAGAACAACGATTTGTTCACAAAACATCATCATCACCACATGACATACCTGTTGTCACAGGCGATCATGTCCTTCCACAATTCTCTATTCACATTACGTTTCAGTTCTGTTGTTGACTGTTTTCCGTGCAACGACACCAAGCTATCCAGCATCTTTTATCTTTGTTGTTCGCAATCTTTCTTCCCCTCTATTCTGCCAGTTGTAACCAAATATTCAAACTTTCTTTTTTTGATGATGTGCTCGGAGAACGTTGATTGTTCAGAATAGGCTCACAAAGAAAAGTTTCTTGATTGAGTGAAACTTTTTCTAAACAAAATGTAATCTCCCCTGGACTTCACCACAAATCTGCTTACCGGAACCAACGTTTTACAATTATTTGTTATTGAGGATATTAGAACTGCCACAACATGCCAGCGTCAGACCTTTCACCAATCGATATCTCCTATCTACCATGTCGATCTTGACAAAACATTTGCGAGGCAAAGTTTCTACTACAAAACACAATCTCTGGAACAGTTTTTCATTTCCCACTGTCAAATATTCAATCGTCTCTGCTCATTACGAACACGAGACAGCCTGAATTTAATTTTCAGAAGTGGAACCTCTCCATGTTGAGCTTTTATTCGTTTCGGCGAGGGCAAAACACTTGGGAATATTGATGATTTTTGACGTGAGAGAAGTTATATTTTGTTCTAGAAAGAAATGCGGAAAAATCAAATGTTAAGAGAATTTTACTTTACGGAGGAAGCCAGGCTAGAAGCTGAAAGAGAATTTGCTGGATTTAGAAGAGAATAGATTGTCGTTAAAGTTGTCTAAAGCGACTTAAACTGTCGGCAACCAGAAAGTGTTCATGTAGGAATTGATTTCACATCCTCAGAAAACATAAATCAGGATTGACATCGATCTACAGGTAGTTTTTTTGGCCATGAAACATAACAATTATCACTCATTTATAGGTTTACCTTTGATCTGGGGTACACTAGTTCGGGCTTAAGGATTAACTTAAGTTGATTTAACGAACTGACAGCTATGGTAGACTGGATGTTTATGTTGACAACAGAAAGGTTGATTTAACAATCTGAGAGCTATAGTAGACTGGAAGTTTATGTTGACAACAGAAAGGTTGATTTAATAAACTGAGAGCTATGGTAGACTGGAAGTTTATGCTGACAATAAAGAAGATGATTTAACGAACTGAGAGCTATGGTAGACTGGAAGTTTATGTTGACAACAGAAAGGTTGATTTAACGAACTGAGAGCTATGGTAGACTGGAAGTTTATGCTGACAATAGAGAAGATGATTTAACGAACTGAGAGCTATGGTAGACTGGATGTTTATGCTGACAACAGAAAGGTTGATTTAACAATCTGAGAGCTATGATAGACTGGAAGTTTATGTTGACAACAGAAAGGTTGATTTAACAATCTGAGAGCTATAGTAGACTGGAAGTTTATGTTGACAACAGAAAGGTTGATTTAATAAACTGAGAGCTATGGTAGACTGGAAGTTTATGCTGACAATAAAGAAGATGATTTAACGAACTGAGAGCGATGGTAGACTGGAAGTTTATGTTGACAACAAAGAAGATGATTTAACGAACTGAGAGCTATGGTAGACTGGAAGTTTATGCTGACAACAGAGAAGATGATTTAATAAACTGTGTGATATAGTAGACTGAAAGTTTTTTGTTGACAACAGAGAAGATGATTTAATAAACTGTGTGATATAGTAGACTGGAAGTTTTATGTTGACAACACAGAAGATGATTTAACACTTTTAGTACGGACGGTTTATATTTATATAGCGGTTATATGTTTCAGAGACAAAATGTGTCATGGTTTGAAATATCAATCTACATGTTTATATTTATCTAACACTTAACATGTTATATATGGAGTTTTATGTAATTTAACCAAGGGGAAACAGTTGTGTGAGTGTTGTCAAAGGGAAACAGTTGTGTGAGTGTTGTCAAAGGGAAACAGTTGTGTGAGTGTTGTCCAGGGGAAACAGTTGTGTGAGTACTGACAAGGGGAAACAGTTGTGTGAGTGTTGACAAGGGAAAACAGTTGTGTGAGTGTTGTCGAGGGAAAACAGTTGTGTGAGTGTTGTCGAGGGCAAACAGTTGTGTGAGTGTTGTCGAGGGCAAACAGCTGTGTGAGTGTTGTCACGGGGAAACAGTTGTGTGAGTACTGACAAGGGGAAACAGTTGTGTGAGTGTCGACAAGGGGAAACAGTTGTGTGAGTGTTGTCAAGGGGAAACAGTTGTGTGAGTGTTGTCAAGGGGAAACAGTTGTGTGAGTGTTGTCAAGGGGAAACAGTTGTGTGAGTGTTGTCAAGGGGAAACAGTTGTGTGAGTGTTGTCAAGGGGAAACAGTTGTGTGAGTGTTGTCAAGGGGAAACAGTTGTGTGAGTGTTGTCAAGGGAAACAGTTGTGTGAGTGTTGTCAAGAGGAAACAGTTGTGTGAGTGTTGTCAAGAGGAAACAGTTGTGTGAGTGTTGTCAAGGGGAAACAGTTGTGTGAGTGTTGTCAAGAGGAAACAGTTGTGTGAGTGTTGTCAAGGGAAACAGTTGTGTGAGTGTTGTCAAGAGGAAACAGTTGTGTGAGTGTTGTCAAGAGGAAACAGTTGTGTGAGTGTTGTCAAGAGGAAACAGTTGTGTGAGTGTTGTCAAGAGGAAACAGTTGTGTGAGTGTTGTCAAGAGGAAACAGTTGTGTGAGTGTTGTCAAGAGGAAACAGTTGTGTGAGTGTTGTCAAGAGGAAACAGTTGTGTGAGTGTTGTCAAGGGAAACAGTTGTGTGAGTGTTGTCAAGGGAAACAGTTGTGTGAGTGTTGTCAAGGGAAACAGTTGTGTGAGTGTTGACAAGGGGAAACAGTTGTGTGAGTGTTGACAAGGGGAAACAGTTGTGTGAGTGTTGTCAAGGGGAAACAGTTGTGTGAGTGTTGTCAAGGGGAAACAGTTGTGTGAGTGTTGTCAAGGGGAAACAGTTGTGTGAGTGTTGTCAAGGGGAAACAGTTGTGTGAGTGTTGTCAAGAGGAAACAGTTGTGTGAGTGTTGTCAAGAGGGAAACAGTTGTGTGAGTGTTGTCAAGAGGAAACAGTTGTGTGAGTGTTGTCAAGGGGAAACAGTTGTGTGAGTGTTGTCAAGAGGAAACAGTTGTGTGAGTGTTGTCAAGGGGAAACAGTTGTGTGAGTGTTGTCAAGGGGAAACAGTTGTGTGAGTGTTGTCAAGAGGAAACAGTTGTGTGAGTGTTGTCAAGGGGAAACAGTTGTGTGAGTGTTGTCAAGAGGAAACAGTTGTGTGAGTGTTGTCAAGAGGAAACAGTTGTGTGAGTGTTGTCAAGGGGAAACAGTTGTGTGAGTGTTGTCAAGAGGAAACAGTTGTGTGAGTGTTGTCAAGAGGAAACAGTTGTGTGAGTGTTGTCAAGAGGAAACAGTTGTGTGAGTGTTGTCAAGAGGAAACAGTTGTGTGAGTGTTGTCAAGAGGAAACAGTTGTGTGAGTGTTGTCAAGGGGAAACAGTTGTGTGAGTGTTGTCAAGAGGAAACAGTTGTGTGAGTGTTGACAAGGGGAAACAGTTGTGTGAGTGTTGTCAAGGGGAAACAGTTGTGTGAGTGTTGACAAGGGGAAACAGTTGTGTGAGTGTTGTCAAGGGGAAACAGTTGTGTGAGTGTTGACAATGGGAAACAGTTGTGTGAGTGTTGTCAAGGGGAAACAGTTGTGTGATTGTTGTCAAGGGGAAACAGTTGTGTGAGTGTTGACAAGGGGAAAAAGTTGTGTGAGTGTTGTCAAAGGGAAACAGTTGTGTCAGTGTTGTCAAGAGGAAACAGTTGTGTGAGTGCTGACAAGGGGAAACAGTTGTGTGAGTGTTGACAAGGGGAAACAGTTGTGTGAGTGTTGTCGAGGGCAAACAGTTGTGTGAGTGTCGACAAGGGGAAACAGTTGTGTGAGTGTTGACAAGGGGAAACAGTTGTGTGAGTGTTGTCAAGGGGAAACAGTTGTGTGAGTGTTGTCAAGGGGAAACAGTTGTGTGAGTGTTGACAAGGGGAAACAAATTAGTTGTGTTAGTGTTGATAAGGGGAAACAAATTATTTGTGTGAGTGTTGACAAGGGGAACCAAATTAGTTGTGTGAGTGTTGACAAGGGGAAACAGGTGTGTGAGTGTTGTCAAGGGGAAACAGTTGTATGAGTGTTGACAAGGGGAAACAGTTGTGTGAGTGTTGTCAAGGGGAAACAGTTGTATGAGTGTTGTCAAGGTGAAACAGTTGTGTGAGTGTTGTCAAGGGGAAACAGTTGTGTGAGTGTTGTCAAGGTGAAACAGTTGTGTGAGTGTTGTCAAGGTTAAACAGTTGTATGAGTGTTGACAAAGGGAAACAGTTGTGTGAGTGTTGTCAAGGGGAAACAGTTGTGTGAGTGTTGTCAAGGGGAACAGTTGTGTGAGTGTTGTCAATGGGAAACAGTTGTGTGAGTGTTGTCAATGGGAAGCAAATTAGTTGTTTTGAGTGTTGTCAAGTTGAAACAAATTAGTTGTGTGAGTGTTGACAAGGGGAAACAAATTAGTTGTGTGAGTGTTGACAAGGGGAAACAAATTAGTTGTGTGAGTGTTGACAAGGGGAAACAAATTAGTTGTGAGAGTGTTGACAAGGGGAAACAAATTAGTTGTGTGAGTGTTGACAAGGGGAAACAAATTAGTTGTGTGAGTGTTGACAAGGTGAAACAGGTGTGTGAGTGTTGTCAAGGGGAAACAAATTAGTTGTTGTGAGTGTTGTCAAGGGAAACAAATTATTTGTGTGAGTGTTGACAAGGTGAAACAGGTGTGTGAGTGTTGTCAAGGGGAAACAAATTAGTTGTGTGAGTGTTGACAAGGTGAAACAGGTGTGTGAGTGTTGTCAAGGGGAAACAAATTAGTTGTGTGAGTGTTGACAAGGTGAAACAGGTGTGTGAGTGTTGTCAAGGGGAAACAAATTAGTTGTTGTGAGTGTTGTCAAGGGAAACAAATTATTTGTGTGAGTGTTGACAAGGTGAAACAGGTGTGTGAGTGTTGTCAAGGGGAAACAAATTAGTTGTGTGAGTGTTGTCAAGGGAAACAAATTATTTGTGTGAGTGTTGACAAGGGAAACAAATTATTTGTGTGAGTGTTGACAAGGGAAACAAATTATTTGTGTGAGTGTTGTCAAGGGAAACAAATTATTTGTGTGAGTGTTGTCAAGGGAAACAAATTATTTGTGTGAGTGTTGTCAAGGGAAACAAATTATTTGTGTGAGTGTTGTCAAGGGAAACAAATTATTTGTGTGAGTGTTGTCAAGGGAAACAAATTAGTTGTGTGAGTGTTGTCAAGGGAAACAAATTATTTGTGTGAGTGTTGTCAAGGGAAACAAATTATTTGTGTGAGTGTTGACAAGGGGTAACAAATTAGTTGTATTAGTGTCAAATGTAAATATAGGGGTGGGAATAGAATTTCTGTGTGTTTGTCATGAGGTAAGCTGCTTGAATGGAAAGTGTCCCATTACCCCCACGGGTTTTGTACAGACTACATGAAAACAATGGAAGTTACACGTGCAACACGATTCCCATTAGATATGGCCCTGAACATGTTGTATACACGTTGTGGCTGTATATTCGGTTTAAAAAGGCCGTTAAACAGTCAGTACATGTGGTTGAAATGCCACGACTATCTGAAAACGATCGCTACTGAGCCATTGATATATTGGAAACCCGAATGAGCTCGCGGGCCATTGCCAGAATGATGAATTGCCACCCATGTATTAGTGTGTGTCTGTATGAACGTTATCGAAAACGGGCAGTACCCGTGCTAGAATTTGGAGTGTCCAACCACAAATTACTACCCCTGCGCAAGATCGTCATATTGTGTCGATTCACCTAAAGAATTGTTCTCTCCCGGCAATTCAAACAGAAAGAACAATAATGGGTAAAAGTGGGCAAGTCTCTCGAATGACGGTCACACGACGACTCAGAGATAGAGGCCTTACTGCAAGACGGCCTTATGTTGGGCCAAATCTGACTCACGGACGTCGTCAGCACCTTCCGCAATGGGCCGAACATGTCAGATGGACTAGACTACAGTGGACAGAGCAACCTGTCAGATGGACTAGACTGCAGTGGACAGAGCAACATGTCAGATGGACTAGACTACAGTGGACAGAGCAACATGTCAGATGGACTAGACTACAGTGGACAGAGCAACATGTCAGATGGACTAGACTGCAGTGGACAGAGCAACATGTCAGATGGACTAGACTACAGTGGACAGAGCAACTTGTCAGATGGACTAGACTACAGTGGACAGAGCAACTTGTCAGATGGACTAGACTGCAGTGGACAGAGCAACATGTCAGATGGACTAGACTGCAGTGGACAGAGCAACATGTCAGATGGACTAGACTGCAGTGGACAGAGCAACTTGTCAGATGGACTAGACTACAATGGACAGAGCAACATGTCAGATGGACTAGACTACAGTGGACAGAGCAACATGTCAGATGGACTAGACTACAGTGGACAGAGCAACCTGTCAGATGGACTAGACTGCAGTGGACAGAGCAACATGTCAGATGGACTAGACTGCAGTGGACAGAGCAACTTGTCAGATGGACTAGACTACAGTGGACAGAGCAACTTGTCAGATGGACTAGACTACAGTGGACAGAGCAACTTGTCAGATGGACTAGACTGCAGTGGACAGAGCAACATGTCAGATGGACTAGACTGCAGTGGACAGAGCAACATGTCAGATGGACTAGACTGCAGTGGACAGAGCAACTTGTCAGATGGACTAGACTACAATGGACAGATCAAAATGTCAGATGGACTAGACTACAGTGGACAGAGCAACTTGTCAGATGGACTAGACTACAATGGACAGATCAAAATGTCAGATGGACTAGACTACAATGGACAGATCAAAATGTCAGATGGACTAGACTACAGTGGACAGAGCAACTTGTCAGATGGACTAGACTACAATGGACAGATCAAAATGTCAGATGGACTAGACTACAATGGACAGATCAAAATGTCAGATGGACTAGACTACAGTGGACAGAGCAACTTGTCAGATGGACTAGACTACAGTGGACAGAGCAACATGTCAAATGGACTAGACTACAATGGACAGATCAAAATGTCAGATGGACTAGACTACAATGGACAGATCAAAATGTCAGATGGACTAGACTACAGTGGACAGAGCAACTTGTCAGATGGACTAGACTACAGTGGACAGAGCAACATGTCAAATGGACTAGACTACAATGGACAGATCAAAATGTCAGATGGACTAGACTACAGTGGACAGATCAAAATGTCAGATGGACTAGACTACAGTGGACAGAGCAACATGTCAGATGGACTAGACTACAGTGGACAGAGCAACATGTCAAATGGACTAGACTACAATGGACAGATCAAAATGTCAGATGGACTAGACTACAGTGGACAGATCAAAATGTCAGATGGACTAGACTACAGTGGACAGAGCAACATGTCAGATGGACTAGACTACAATGGACAGATCAAAATGTCAGATGGACTAGACTACAGTGGACAGATCAAAATGTCAGATGGACTAGACTACAGTGGACAGAGCAACATGTCAGATGGACTAGACTACAATGGACAGATCAAAATGTCAGATGGACTAGACTACAGTGGACAGATCAAAATGTCAGATGGACTAGACTACAGTGGAGTGATGTCCTATTCACAGACGAGAGCATATCCACCATCTCATTTGCTGATGGACGTAGGCAACATTGTGGAGTAAACACTTATATTTACATTTGACTTTTTGTGTTGACAATTTTAAATATCTGGGTAGCACGTTAACACAAGACAATAACCAAGAGACAGAGATAGATATAAGGTGTAACAAAGCATGCCAAGTTATAGGCCAAGTATCAACACTATTGAAAAACAAAGCAATAATTACGGAAGCAAAAAGGGCAATATACAAATCAATTTTCCTACCAACTCTGTGCTACCAGTGCCAGAATTGGACGCTGGACTCTAGAACAATAAGAAAGATAACGACCACCGAAATGAAATGTGTCAGAAGAATGACAGGAAACAGCTTAAGGGACAGAGTAAGAAACACCGACCTGAGGAAGAAACTCTACATTTAACCAGCCATTGAATACATAAAGAAACAACAGATAAATTGGTTCGGCCACATAACAAGACAAAAAGAACTAACAATGACTCAAAGAGACATAAACAAACGCTACGAAAATGCCAGATTAAGAGGAAGACCGAGAAAGAGATGGATAAAGAGAATACTAGAGTCACTAGGAGGGATAACACCAGAGGAGGCCAACATAAGAGCAAAGAATAGCAGATTGTATCTCCCCTCGACGCCAACGGCAATGGAGGAAGGATAGAAAAAAAAGAAGGGAAAAAAAGCACAACAGACTCTGAAGCCTGGACAATTAAATGTGAGACAGATGTTAGCCTCCAGAGACGGCTTTCAATGACAGCTTCATTGGCTTGTAGCAAGATCTGGGCCCACACAATTGGCAATATGTTCAGCACATAAGAGTCTCAAGTCTCTGCCCTCATTGCACATGACAATCTCATCACAGTGCACGAACACCGTAGCACCAACGACGACGGTGCATGGATTACAATAGTTTAGACTATAATGTTATTAACCATAGACATAGTGCTACTCTCATTCTTTCGCTCTTTCATTCTTTCTTTCTTTTATCTAGCTGATGGTGTCTAAAGCGTCGCGGAGAAAGGAGATTGTTGTCACTACACTATGGTATCTCTAGACATTTGGTAGCTTGTTGTCAGTATACTATGGTATCTCTAGATATTTGGTAGCTTGTTGTCAGTATACTATGGTATCTCTAGACATTTGGTAGCTTTTTGTCAGTATACTATGGTATCTCTAGACATTTGGTAGCTTGTTGTCAGTATACTATGGTATCTCTAGACATTTGGTAGCTTGTTGTCAGTATACTATGGTATCTCTAGATATTTGGTAGCTTGTTGTCAGTATACTATGGTATCTCTAGATATTTGGTAGCTTGTTGTCAGTATACTATGCCATCTCTAGATATTTGGTAGCTTGTTGTCAGTATACTATGGTATCTCTAGATATTTGGTAGCTTGTTGTCAGTATACTATGGTATCTCTAGATATTTGGTAGCTTGTTGTCAGTATACTATGGTATCTCTAGATATTTGGTAGCTTGTTGTCAGTATACTATGGTATCTCTAGATATTTGGTAGCTTGTTGTCAGTATACTATGCTATCTCTAGATATTTGGTAGCTTGTTGTCAGTATACTATGGTATCTCTAGATATTTGGTAGCTTGATGTTTGATTTTCTCTTTTCATAAATGGAACGTCTTTCTTGGGCTATTCTGGTCGCTGTTAAATAGGAAATGTTTTGGTCAGTGCATATGTCTTTTATTACATCTATCCATATTTTCCTTGGTCGTCCTCTTACCCTTTGTTTTGAAGTTCATAGATAGAACGTTCTTGATGACATTTGGTCTGGTTTCATTCTAAGTGCTCATACCATTCCATTTGTAGTTCGTATATATATTCCAGACATGGTTTAATTCCTATTTCTTCTCTGATTTTAACATTTGATACACTATCTTACCCTGTGTTGTTTGTTAATTTTCCTCAAGATCTGTAACAGATAAAGATAATGTGACAGATAATGTAACAGATAATGTAACAGATAATGTAACAGTATAGGTGAATGAAAGCATGGGGCAGGCAACTCAGCCGGTACCCATTCCTTAACAGACTATAACAGTAACATAGAATAACGATCATCATCAGTGTTAGTGACAGAATAACAAGTTGTGGAATGGAAAGTTCATAGGGGGTAGTGGACAACCCACGGAGGATGGAAGGTGAGGAGAGTGGGTGCAGGATAGTACTCGGACATAACAAGTTTCGGGAGAATGGAAATTTTCCAAGCAGTTGTTGTGGAAGTTTGAGTCAAAACATGGCCTGACCCGTCAGGTAAATAGGTTGACAAACAACACCCAGGACAGGTCAAAGTCATGAAGTAAACATCATTATTTTGAAAACTCAGGAGAGGTCAAACTTACCAGAGGTTATTTTGGAGTCACAAAAACAACCTGTTGTTGTAAATTCTAAGACGTGGGTCAACAGTGGTTCAGGAGTGTGGACTCGGAGTGGTCGGAGAGGTTGCAAGTTGTCGCTTCGCCGCAATTTCATTGGCTAAAGATATTCCACACGCCAATTTATGTTTGGGTATTTAAGTTTCGGCACAATAGGTTTTAAGTAGTTAGTTACGCAATTTAGAACAGACAAGAAGTTAGGCGAACAATGTAGAACAGACAAGTAGTTAGACACGCAAATTAAAAAAAGTCAGTCAGGCAGTTAGTAGTTTGTAGTGTTAAGCTAGTTAAGAAGTTATGAAGGAACAGGATAGAGAGTAGTAAGAAGCAGTTAGAATCATAAATGTGGACTAGTCAAGCTTAGAGTAGAGGACATGGGAAAAGATAGCAGTGACTTAGGAAATTACTTGAGCAGTAGACAGAACAAGTGAATTAGAAGATAATGAACATTTAGTTGTGAAAGTGTTTTTGAGAGTGTTTCCAAAGTTGTGGTTCAGAGAACAAAGTCGTAATTAAGTTATGAGAGAGATTCATATACAAAATGCACTTGTTGACAGTTCAATAAATGTTCGGTGATAACCTCCTGAACGTCCAGAATTAAAGAACATTAATTCTAAGAGAAGTGCTTCCACTATTATGTATCACGTGCCAAGTTAAAGATCAATAAACTTGATGATGTATTATGACTGTATAGTCTGTGATGATGAACGTTGTTGACTATAAGTGTGCTATGATGTGAACTATGATCATTCAAATGTAAAGACAAATAACATGACCAACTATAACAGCACCAACTATAACAGCATCAACTATAACAGCACCAACTATAACAGCACCTCGGATGTAGTGGTTTTCTTTTTGTGGGTTTTCTTCAATGTTGATTGTGTTACTTGTCTGGGAAAGAAAACGAGCGGACAGGCTTATTAGCTGAGCTGTCGTCGAGGGCGGTCAACCAATGTGATGAGGTGGACGTCATTAATGCCCTCCGAGATGCAGGAGAAGAACAGAACATCAACAACTATCGGACCGCATCATGCTTTCTGATGAAAGAGATAGGAGTAAAAGGTGGGCACAGCCAGAGGCGAGAGGCTTAGTGGACTCATAAGAGATTGTTGAGATACGTGTGGGTCATCATCATCATGGTACTCCGAACATGCCCGTAGAGTGATCAGATCCCCTCCTCAGATAGTCTCGCAGTGTCCAGCGACTGACAACTCCAGTTCGGTTTGGTTAATTGGTTTTCTTATACGCCCACTACGTTTCTCGTTTCTGGCTGTGTGCATAAGAGTTATTATGAACCAGCACAGAGCTGCTGTAATCGTCAGTCGCTTGTCGTTGCGGGACATAAGGAGAATGGAATCTGCGCATCTTTGTTTGGAGTGCAAGGATGATAATTTAGGAATGAATCAGTAACTAAAATACGTTCTTTTTTTTAACTTGGAGAAGATATATACAACCTGTTCTTTTTTTAACTTCGAGAAGATATATGCAACCTGTTCTTTTCGATTTTTTTTTCAACTGGGTGGCTGGTGGATTACTTACATGCTTGACATGTACAGTCGACAGACACTGCCAAACCCGTTCTGCAAGCCAAGCTAAGAAGACAGGGAGGATACAAGAAAAGATGGGTGGATAGCATCAGAGAATGAACAGGAATGTCATTTGTTGTATCACAGATGCTCTAAATCGTGACGACGGAAGCAAGCTGCAAAAAATGTCATCTTTTTATTGCCCCAACGGACTAGAAGATTACGGTATAACTGACATTGATTGATTGATTGATTGATTGATTACGGAACGCCTGCCGTACCGTCTCAATCAGACATGAATAGCCAGACCGCACATATGAGGTACATGGGGAGGGAGAGAACGATTAGTTCAATGATGCAACTAGAAAACAAAAAGCGACCATTGTGACCAACAAGTTTGGTAAAGATGCGAAACAAAAGGATTGAGATGTTTAAATATCACCTAAAAAAAAAGTAGAGTGTCCCCCGTCACGCCAAGTGGCTCACAATGAGCTGTCGCGGCTCGAGTGAGATGAGTAAGTGATTAAAAAAGATAGAATTGCTTTGACTTCAGCCGCCATCTTTTAGCTCCTTCAACACGCAATGCAATGAGGAAAAATGTGCACATTAGCAAAAAGGATGAAAGAGTATGGACCAAATAAACATGAGAGGGTTTTGTTCGACGCGGCTCTTGGCAATAATGGGTCACTCACTTCGTTTACTCAATTGATTTTCTCGGGCTCGCCTCGGGTTAAAAATGAAAGTTCCCGATCAGGTCACAGTTTGAAACTTGGATTGTTTGCTGAGACTACACGGCCGATCCATGCTCGTGGAGCGTGTAACACGTACTAGGTTGGATCGCTTTAACACTATCCGATCCTGTCGCCCTCTGACAGTGTTAAGTGCCACGCGCCGCGAGTTCTGTTTGAGCATGCACGATCCCAACTAACCAATCTCGTTAGTCTATTGACAAAATCAAACCCGTCACCACCATCGTTGAGATAATTATCCCCATCACCGCACGTTGAGTTCAGGGGTTTTCAAACTTCACTAAACAAAGACCAATGTGAATTCATAATTCATGCCGCAGTATTTATAATTAGTTTATTCATCTAAGTTCGACCGTAATCGTCATGAAATTGAAACATTTCCAACTTTTTAGTTTGAAATTTAATGCTTTCTATCAAATTTAAATATTTATAAAAAAAAATTCTTTATATAATTTAAAAAAAATGCTATTTTCTTCTGTATTATTAATTATAACATTGCCACCATCAGTATCAGTATTTCCATTATTATTATCAGTATTCTCATCATCATTGTTAACAATTCCGTCTTCATGATTATTATTTTCATAATGATAAATATAATTATTGTGAACTCATCTACATTATCATTACATTTACTAATATCTTTAACTCATCTATATTATCAATACATTTACTAACATCATTAACTCATCTATATTATCAATACATTTACTAATATCATTAACTCATCTATATTATCATTACATTTACTAATATCTTTAACTCATCTACGTTATCAAAACATTTATTAACATCATTAACTCATCTATGTTATCAATACATTTACTAACATCATTAACTCATCTATGTTATAAATACATTTACTAACATCATTAACTCATCTATACTATCAATACATTTACTAACATCATTAACTCATCTACATTATCAATACATTTACTAACATCTTTAACTCATCTATGTTATCAATACATTTACTAACATCATTAACTCATCTATATTATCAATACATTTACTAATATCATTAACTCATCTATGTTATCAATACATTTACTAACATCATTAACTCATCTATATTATCAATACATTTACTAATATCTTTAACTCATCTATATTATTATTACATTTACTAACACCATTAACTCATTTATGTTATAAATACTAAAAACCAACATCATTAACTTATCTACATTATCAATACATTTACTAATATCATTAACTCATCCACGTTATCAAAACATTTACTAACATCATTAACTCATCTATGTTATCAATACATTTACTAACATCATTAACTCATCTATGTTATAAATACATTTACTAACATCATTAATTCATCTACATTATCAATACATTTACTAACATCATTAACTCATCTACATTATCAATACATTTACTAACATCATTAATTCATCTACATTATCAATACATTTACTAACATCATTAACTCATCTATATTATCAATCTAAAGAATCAATGCAACAAACATCAAAAGAGTTCATGCCACCAGTGAGGACAAATTCAAGTAAGAAATGGATGACAGATGACAGATGACAGATGACAGATGACAGATGACAGATGACAGATGACAGATGACAGATGACAGATGACAGATGACAGATGACAGATGACAGATGACAGATGACAGATGACAGATGACAGATGACAGATGACAGATGACAGATGACAGATGACAGATGACAGATGACAGATGACAGATGACAGATGACAGATGACAGATGACAGATAACATTTTGCAGCTATTGGATGCAAGAAGAAGAAATAAAGAAAATAAAGATGAGTATAAGAGTTTGATATAAAAAGAGGAGTAAGACAAGGATGCATCCTATCACCAAGCTTGTTCAATCTATACACTGAGCAAATCTTTAAAAACATCATAGAGATGCCAGGCCTACAAATTAATGGAAAGATAATCAATAACCTAAGATATGCTGACGATACTGTACTACTAGCAGAAAATCCTAAAGACCTACAACAATTACTTAATGAAATAAACACGACAAGCAAAAAATATGGACTAGATATGAATATCAAAAAGACTAAAACTATGATCATAAACAAAGAAAATACTCAAAACCCACAAGTGGATATCAAAATTGAAGGAATAGACCTGGAGACAGTTCAGAACTATAACTACCTTGGACATACTATAACCAGTGATGGAATATGTACAACTGAAATAAACAAAAGAATAGGAATGGCAAAAAGTAATTTTAATGTCATGAAGGACATACTAACATCAAAACAAATAACACCAGAGCTAAAACTAAGAATAGCAAAATGTTACATCTTCTCAATATTCCTATATGGTGCTGAAACATGGACATTAGACAAGAAAACAGAACAGAGAATTGAAGCCTTTGAAATGTGGATATATAGAAGAATAGGTAGAATTGGATGGAAGGAAAAGAAAACAAACGACGAAGTCTTAAAACAACTAAAAATGAAAAGAGAACTTCTGAACACAATTAGAACAAGACAAATGCGATTCTTAGGCCATGTTAAAAGACACAACAACCTACTGAAAGTGATCCTGGAGGGGAAAATACAAGGTAAAAGAGGCAGAGGCTGACCAAGATTAACATGGACGAGTAACATCAAAAGATGGACAAATCAACCGATGACAACCTGCACCATCAAAGCAAGAGATAGAGCAGAATGGCGCTCCATGGTAGCCAACCTTTGTTGCGGAGACGGCACTCAATGATGATAAGAGATTAAATAAAGAAATTGTAATAAAATGCAATGAAGCAAAAGAAGCATGGCTGAAAGAGAGATGCAAAGAAATTGAAATGCAACAAAAAGGAGATGCTAAAGCTATATACAAACAAATTGAAGAATTAACAGGAAGAAAAACGCAATCAAAAACTGGATGTCTAAGATCAAAGAAAGGAGAACTGTTGATTGATCAAGAAAACATAAGGGAACGATGGACAGAATACATTAAGGATCTTTATAATGATGAACGAACGGAAGTAAATATTAAGGATAATGGAGAAGGACCAGAAACACTCAGAGAAGAAGTTGAAGACGCCTTGCGCAATATGAAACCAGGCAAAGCTCCTGGACCAGCTAATATAACTAAAGAAGAGATTGAAGCCATGGGTGATTTTGGAATAGGAATAATAACAAAAATATTGAATGATATCTACAACAGCGGATATATACCAGACGACATGTTCAAATCAATATTCATAGCCCTACCAAAGAATCGGGTGCGATTGAATGCGATGATCATCGCACAATAAGCCTTATGAGTCACATGACTAAGAATCCTCATGCGAAGAGTGCGAAACAAAATCAGTCCAGAAATTAGCGATGAACAGTGTGGTTTTGTTAGAGATAAAGGAACGAGCAATGCCATATATATCATAAGATCTTTAGTAGAAAGAGCCATAGAGGAGAAAACAGATATAAACCTATGTTTCATAGATTATACCAAGGCATTTGATAAAGTAAAGCAACAAGAAATAATCAACATTTTAGAAAGCATAAACGTAGACAGCAAGGATATAAGAATAATAAAGAACATGTACTTGTAACAAACAGCGGCCATAAGAACTGGAAACCAATTGGGAATGTTTCAAGAAATAAAACAGGGTGTTAGACAAGGTTGTGTGCTGTCACCAGATTTGTTTAATATTTATAGTGAGATTATTTTAAGATCCATAGGGGCATGCCTGGAATAACAATTGGAAGTCATATTATAAATAATCTAAGGTATGCTGATGATACAGTATTAATCGACAAGAGTGAAAATGAGTTACAACAAATGGACATTATAGTGAAATAATGCAACGATAAAGGATTCAGCCTTAATAGCAAAAAAGACAGAAGTAATGGTAACAACAAAGAAAAAGACATCACCTCAGTGCTAAAGACAAGTGGAACAATATTAAAACAGGTAAGTGAATTTAAATATTTGGGAACTTTGTTAACCTCAGACGGAAGATGTACAAAAGAGGTGAGATGCAGAATGGCTCAGGCAAAAGCAGCTTACCAGAAAATGAGGAAGATACTATGCAATCCATTTTTGACAATAGAAACAAGAAAAAGAGTCTTTAAATGTTATGTAGAGCCAGTCTTAACATATGGATGTGAATCATGGACAATAGGACAACAGACAAGAAAATCACTGGAATCTGCAGAAATGTGGTTTTACAGAAGAATGTTGAGAATACCATGGACAGCTTAGAAGAGTAATGAAAATGTTCTGAAAGAGGTCAAAGCAAAAAGAGAGCTAATTTCCAATATTAGGAAGAAACAATCATCATTTTTTGGCCATGTAATGAGAAGTGAACAACTGGAATATATTGTAACAACTTGAAAAATTGAAGGACGAAGAGATAGAGGGAAGCAAAGAGAAAAAATAACAGGCAGCTTAAGAGAATGTCTTGGCGGAGGGTCAATAACAGAAATTATAAAGAACTGTCGAGGTCGAATGTTGTGGAGAGATATGATCACCTACGCCAGTAGGCCCGGTACTTGACGATGATGATATTATCAATACATTTACTAACATCATTAACTCATCTATATTATCAATACGTTTACTAACATCATTAACTCATCTATATTATCAATACGTTTACTAACATCATTAACTCATCTACTCCGGACTGGTTGTTATGTTGATTCAAAAGCGGTATTCACCCCCCCCCCCCCATATTTTGCACCATTAGTAGTATTTTCATGTTCTACAACATCTCTATTTGATTTGACACTGATCTTGACTTGACACTTATAACTGACGTAATATATGATATAAAATAATAGTTGATAACTGACATAATATATACTGATGAATATGGCAGACCACCGTGAAAGAGATTGGAGCCTCATCACGTAACACTCCAAAGAAAGCCATGGAGAGAAATTCTAACTACTGTATTAAGAACGAATTAAAAATAGCTACATGGAATGTTAGGACCTTATACCAACAAGGAAAATTAGAAAATCTAATGGTAGAAGCAGAACGATTAAACATAGATACCTTAGGCATATCTGAAACAAGATGGAAGGAAAGTGGATACATGCAAGACGATAAATATACATTTATATATTCAGGTAACACAAAAGAACATCAAAGAGGAGTAGGCATTCTAATAAAACGAGAGCTACAAATATATATATATATACTCACTTGACATACATACAATGATAGGATTATACTATTAAAAATGAAGGCAAAACCATTTGACATAGCAATAATACAGACATACGCACCTACTCAAGACTATACAGATGAACAAATAGAGGCATACTATGAAGATCTAAACACAGTTATGAAGCAAGTGAAATCATCAGACATCTTGATTATAATGGGTGATATTAACGCTAAAGCAGGAAAAGGTAAATATAAGACCATTATAGGAAATCATGGTCTAGGAAAAAGGAATAACAGAAGAGAAAGATTAATACAATTTTGTGAAGAAAGCATACTGATAATATGCAACACCTTCTTTGAGCAAGAGAAACGAAAGTTATACTCATGGAAAAGCCCTGGAGACAAGAAGAGAAATCAAATAGATTACATAATGATAAAAGACAGATTCAGGAACAGCATCAAGAAAGCCAAAACCTACCCAGGAGCAGATATTAATTCAGACCACAATCCTGTAATGATAAAAATGATAATGAAATTAAAGAAAAACAAACAAAAAACTAATTCAGCAGCACCAATAGATATAACAGCGTTAAACCAGAAAGATGTACAAGAAACTTATACTGTACAAGTAAAGAACACATACCAGAAGCTACTAGAAGAGGGGATTGAGCAGTACAGAAGAGAAAATCCTGAGGAAAAAGTCACAACAAAATGGCAATGCATAAAAAACAGCATGCAAGAATCCTGCAACACCTTGCCCAGAAAAGAAAGTAACAAAAAACAAAAATGGAGAACTGACAAAATTTTAGAAAAAATGGAAGAAAGAAGACAAGCGAAAAACACTGCCAGATACAAGGATATAGACAATGAAATACGGAGAATGTGCAAAAAGGCAAAAGAAGACTGGCTCAACCAAAGATATCTAGAAGTCAAAACTATGGAAAGTAAACAAAAATTAAGAGAGATGCACACAGAAATAAAGAGAATGACGAATAAAGACAAAACAGCTGCAGGAAACGGATATATTACCAACAAAGAGGGAAGAATGCTAACAAACAACAAAGATATAATGGATCTTTGATTACATAAATAAAGAACATTTGAAACGGTTTAGACACTTGGAAAGAATGAAACCAGACAAAAGAATATCAGAATCGATGCGCCTGAAAATATCAGGGCAGAAAGTAAAGGAAAACATAATAAGAGACGGATAGACGGAAAAAAGACATGTATGAACCCACGCATTTCAAACCCAGCAGTGTCCAGATCCACTCATTGACGGCATTGCTTCTAAATGAACAAGCAATACAGTATCTTCACACTTGAAATTATATTACACATTCTTCCTTTCTCGTGCCACGCATCAATACATCTTGCAGTCGGATAAAGGAAAGGCATATTATTGATTACCGGCTGAACATCGGCTTACAAAACTGTCAAGCTGACCTTGAAGCAGAAACACTTTGAGATGGATCTTTAGACATATCTCCCCCAACAAGCGAATCATTTCAAGGGAAGTGCTATGTTTACAACATTCGAGAAGACAATCACAAATAATCAACAACAGGAAAACAACAAAGAACAATAGACAGGCCGAAGCAGGATCGAACCCGTACTTCTTGACACAGCGCCGCGCCACTAGAACCAAACGTTGGGGTGTTGTAAACATACCTCTTCCCTTGAAATGATTATATCGCCTCGGAAGTCCCCCCCCCCACCCAATAATAATATTAATGTATTATTATTTGTCTCCCTACCCCATATAAGAGTTGTTTCTACCTAAACAAGAGACCTAGTGCTCTTTCATGGGAGGAACAATCATTAACTTGGCAAAGAAGTTCACGAAAGTCACTGCAGCTAGTTGTAGCAGTGAGATCTCAGAACTAGCTACACAAGTCGGCCCAGCAGCATTTATCTGAGCTCAACTCAATGGCACATTACGAGATTGATTCTCCGAGCCCACCCATTTCACGTTATCAGTCCATCTCATTTCTCTACTTGCCTCTGCTTTGTTCATTCTTTCTTTGTTTATGATATCGCTACTCTCATGGCGTTGCTACGTCTTTTTCTGTGCCCAAGAGTTGTTCATCTTTTTGTTCGCAATGTTACGCTTAATTACAGTCGTTAAATTCAAACCTTTGTAATTATGTTATTTTTACCTAGAGCTCAATAGTTTAAACATCAAAATAAAACATGAGATATTGAGGGCAGACATAGCACTATTATTTGGATAGAAATAGAGGAAATCTGATTCTACTAAAGCGTCTAGAAAGGGAATCACTGGTAGGGAAAAGGAGATGGGGATTACGGTGGTATTGACTATGTTTCTCAATAACCAACTACATGGACACGTTTCAATGATGTGGTCGGCATCACGCAAGGTCGCCTTACTTTCCAGACGGGATATCCATTGTTTTAAAACTTATATTACTACGTGCTGTGTGCTCACATTTTCACTTTTGTGTACACATACGCACCCCGTGCACACTTCCGTTCCTTCCACGTGAGATTCCACATCAGGGAAGATTTTATTCTTATTTTCTTTTCACTTTTCCTTCTAGTTAGATTTTATTATTATTTATATTTTATTTTAAATACATATTTGTACCGTGTTGTATGTTTGTTCCCGACAGAGACCTTTGCGCCAAAACGTCGTTATGATTTGTGTTGTTCACCTGTCACGTGAAGCTTTAACCATACCGTTATTTTTTATATTTTATATATATCGATTGTCCTTTCGAGCCGAAGACGGCACATAGGGCAGAACCACAATCTCAAAAACAGAAACCGTGCGTGCCAAAATGGCACATATTGCAGAGATCACTGCTTCTAAAATCTATGGCTCTGTTTCCATAACAATACTTTTTACAATGACAGCTTGTCAAGCCATCGATCAACCTCCTTAGTCGCCTCTTACGACATGCCTGGAAGGTCACAGTGTCACTATTCTTTACCTCCCTCATAATGAGGCCCCGGTAACACACGGGATATATTTTATATATTTATATATATATCATTTCGCCTGCTTATATATCTCAAGCATTAACTCACAGTTAAATGTGCATTGGTTCGTTCTTGGACACCAATAGAGTCCTGCAACTGCCAACAATAGGAGGGGCACTACCTGATAGAGCTCGAGAGGTCATTACAGCAAGAAAGTTCAAAGACCAACTCACCACGTAGATTTTGTTTCATTACAGTTGTTTAATAACTTCTTGCTCCTTAAGTACATGCTACAGGACTTAAGGATTTTTGACGTCATGGGACGCACCAAAATTGCGGCTTATTTATATTCGAGCTATGGACTAAGCAATGTTTACATTGAACAACACGATATATGTTATTGCTGCGAGTTGGCAGATTTTTGAAAATGTTTTCAAGGGTTTGAACATAAATGTTTGTTCACAGTTCGTTAACCTTCGCTGTAGATAAAGTCGTTAATTCAATGGCTTCGTTTCAGACGTTGGTAGCTAAGGACCTAACTTGTGCAAACGGATGGCATTGGCAAGGATCATTTTGAATCTATGAAGTGGGCTCATTTTGTGTTTAACTCAAAAGCATATGTGCTTTTTAACCAAAGACCTTTTTTGGGGGACTCAATGAAGATATCCCCGATGGAAGAATAAATTGTACTATTAGTCCCATAAATGATTCGCTTCCAGAGGTTTATGATGTAAACAAAGCAGTTTTGTCATTGCAAGTGAATAATGTCCACACCTATAATTGGTCAGGATTGTGTAGCAGCAGCAGCTTTATAGCGAACACAGAAAACATCATAGGATTGTGCTGTTCTGAAACAGCTGTGCCATGCTACCCTAGAATTGCCTTTAATGGGATTACTGTGACCCCAAACCACTCTCCATGTGTGTGCCACATATTTACACCCCAGAAAGAAATACTGAATATAACAACATCATGTGCCGTTTGTGATATCAATGACCACAGACCAGGAGCCTCCAGTATGATTGATACAACTGTTGCACCAAGCATTTCCTCAGCAGAGCCATATCTATGGAATGTTAATCTGACATTGTTCTTGAATGATGTCCAAGTTAATGAGACATCAGAATCGTGTGGCGGCAGCTACAAGAAGGGAGCGAAGAACATCAAGTTCTGCTGCTATAAAGGAGACTTGCCTTGCTATCCCAGAATTGCCTTAAATGGGATCACTGTAGTTGAAAACTTCTCCTCTTGTGTAAACTACACATTCACATCTAAGAGTGAATCAGTGAAGGTCACAAAATCATATTCTCTCTGTGGTTTTACTAACTACAGGTCAGGTGGCTTCTGTTGGATTGGAAATGACAAATTACCACCACTGTGTGTCTATATGTTTGGAATTGGAATCATCAATGACGCCCTAACATCATCAAGTGCTATGACGATCATCATTTTCGGGAGGACGTGAACTCCCATGGTATATGGTGGATAGGCAGCAGGAACCATTGAAGGCTATGTCTGAAAAATGTTCCTTGTTGCAGTTTCCTCATATTCCAAGTCCGGCTTGTTGCAGGAGCTACTGAGTTAAGTGCTCTGTGCACACCGTGAGCTGTGTGTCTCATCCGTTTTGATCCTGCTTCGATATCCCGCTTGTTTACGATGAATGATGATATCGTATGACAGGGAACAGTTGGCTGTGTTCACTTCTGCGCGGTTTCGCCTTATGTCTTTTGGCGTGTGCTGAGACTGCTACGATGGGGACTACAGTTACCTTTCTTTGTTTGGGAGATGTATTAGTAATTCGGATGATTCACTGGCACAGGCGGTTGAGCAATTATGGATTTTAATTCGTTTGCTGTGAGACCGAGGCCTTCCATAACCAATAACCAACCAATAACCAATGCTACAGGACTATCCTTGATAAAAAAAATAACACGTGTAGGAGCCAAACAATCCGTTCTAATATTACAATTATCATGGTCTATTCCCTTGAATTGTAGAACTTCATGTTGTAATAGTATGTTCGCAGCACTCGAAACGTGACACAGGTAAGGAAGGCCGTGGGGGGCACATCCAATAAAACCTGCTGTTAAAGTTACCATGCTGTGTGTGCTCACTTTTGTCTCTCTCGATTATAGTTGTAGTAACTTCGACCTGATCGCTTTGTGTGTGCTCACTTTTGTCTCTCTCGATTATAGTTCGTAATAACTTCGACCTGATCGCTTTGTGTGTGCTCACTTTTGTCTCTCTCGATTATAGTTTGTAATAACTTCGACCTGATCGCTTTGTGTGTGCTCACTTTTGTCTCTCTCGAATATAGTTTGTAATAACTTCGACCTGATCGCTTTGTGTGTGCTCACTTTTGTCTCTCTCGATTAGTTTGTAATAACTTCGACCTGATCGCTTTGTGTGTGCTCACTTTTGTCTCTCTCGATTATAGTTTGTAATAACTTCGACCTGATCGCTTTGTGTGTGCTCACTTTTGTCTCTCTCGATTATAGTTTGTAATAACTTCGACCTGATCGCTTTTCTGGGCCGGTCTTGTGAGTCTCACCTCGTCATTACTTTTAGAATTCATAACCAGAAACACAACACGAACTTGAAAACTCAGAACTTGATGCGGATGTTGAACAGATCCTCCAACCGATCCGTTTATTGTCTTCACAAGTCACTTACTGTTACTAACTAAAACATGTACTTAACAAGTCACTTACAGTTACTAACTAAAACATGTACTTAACAAGTCACTTACAGTTACTAACTAAAACATGTACTTAACAAGTCACTTACAGTTACTAACTAAAACATGTACTTAACAAGTCACTCACAGTTACTAACTAAAACATGTACTTAACAAGTCACTTACTGTTACTAACTAAAACATGTACTTAACAAGTCACTTACTGTTACTAACTAAAACATTTACTTAACAAGTCACTTACAGTTACTAACTAAAACATGTACTTAACAAGTCACTTACTGTTACTAACTAAAACATGTACTTAACAAGTTACTTACTGTTACTAACTAAAACATGTACTTAACAAGTCACTTAATGTTACTAACTAAAACATGTACTTAACAAGTCACTTACAGTTACTAACTAAAACATGTACTTAACAAGTCATTTACTGTTACTAACTAAAACATTTACTTAACAAGTCACTTACAGTTACTAACTAAAACATGTACTTAACAATGACATAATAATGGAATAATGTTTCGCCTATGACGTCTTGGAAGGTTTCCACAGACGAGAGGAGACATGTGCTGCTGCTATAGATCTGGAGGATGCATACAACAGGGTACAATGGATCGCTGCTACACTGTTTCAGAGGAAGGTGATACTCAGATGTGGAAGTTGGTCTTCCGAGCCAACATCCATTTGTCCAGGGCTGCCACAAGGCTCACCATTGTCACCAGTTTTATTTAACGTGTACACAATAACGATCATGGAACAACAGCTGGATGGGAGGGGAAGGAACTATGACTTTTGCTGATGATATTCTAGTATATCGACAGGGAAGGAACAGATGGGAAATCGCCTCCATAATGCAAGACGAACTCGATCGCATTCCTTCCTGGTGTGGGGTCTCAGGTGCCTTGGTTAATCCTAATAAAGCATCAGTTTCATGGTTCTCCCTTAACAATCATATCGTTAATACGGACACACCGGTAATACGAATGGGAGCTGATGAGGTGACCAGGGACAAGTTGAACACATACCTCGGAGTTAAGTTTGATCGCAGCCTATGTTTTCGGGACCACGTCGACCATGTGATAACAAAATCCCGCAAAGGATTAGCCGCCTTGAAGGTCATGGCAGCTGCCAACATCGAGCAGAGGCTACTTACTCTTCTGTTCCAGGGATTAGTCCTCACACCAATCGAGTATGCCATGGCAATTCTTACTGTCAGTACGACTCAAATTGACAGGCTGGAGAAAATACAAAATGAAGCCATGCACATTATATATGGGGTGTGCGCGGGACACTCCCTGTGTAATCTTCTTGACTTTCCAACCATGGATGTCAAAATCAAGATTTGGAGGGTACGAGCATACCTGAAGATTAGTGCAGATAAAGATCATCCATTGCACCACGTCCTCAACACAGGGAAAGGTGCCAGGCTAAAAAGAGGCAAATCATGAGTGGGTCGAGCAGAAGATGTCATCAAACAGGTCCGTGGGCTCACCAATATCAGCGTTGGTGAGGAGTGGATACCAGTGACTACGTCATTCAAGGGGACTTTCTCGTGTATTGTCACACTCGACAGCAAAAGTAGGGAACAGAACCCCGTCGTGGTTAATACGGGGGTCAACGGTCTCATCTGCGATAACACCGATGAGAAAGTGCAATAATCTATACAGACGGATCTGCAATACGACACCGAAGAAGTGCATTGGCATTTACAGCACGCTCGGCTGGCAGAATAGTCAAAGAAGACAGTGGTGCATACGTCATGACCACGAGTAGCATGACAATGGAGGTGATGGCAGTGACCAGGGCATTCAACTGGTTAGAGTCACAAGACTACATTTTCGATGAGCATGATAAAAAAAAAAGTGGAGGCGGGCTCTGTACGCATGCAATGGTTAGAGTCATTGCAGACGTCAAAAATACTTAAGATCACCTTTGTCTGTGTCCCTGGACACGCGGCAGTACGGGGAAATGAAAGAGCGGACAGGTTGGCTAGCTGCGCTGTCGTTGAGGACGGTCAACCAATGGATCGGGCGGACATCATCAATGCCCTCCGAGATGGAGGAAAAGCACAGGACTTCGACACCAACAAATCCACGTCACTCCTTCGGATGACATAGAGGGGAGTTAAGATGGGCACAACCAGAAATGAGAAACTTAGTGGGCGTGCCATCATCATCATCAAGTACCGGGCCTGCTGGCGTAGGTGATCAAGTCTCTCCAAAACTTTCGATCTCGACAGTTATTTATCATTTCTGTTGCTGACCTTCTGCCAAGCCATTCTCTTAAGATGTCTGGTATTTTTTTCTCTTTGCTTCCCTCTATCTTTTTGTCCCTCAATTTTTCCAGTTGTTACAATATATTCCAGCTGTTTTCTTCTCATTACATGGCCAAAAAAATGATGATTGTTTCTTTCTAAAATTGGAAATTAGCTCTCTTTTTGCTTTGGTCTCTTTCAGAACATATCCATTAATCTTCTTAGCTGTCCATGGTATTCTCAACATTTTTCTGTAAAACGACATATCTACAGACTCCAGAGATTGTCTTGTCTGTTGTCCTATTGTCCATGATTCCCATCCATATGTTAAGACTGGCTCTACATATAATTTAATATTTTTTTTTCTTGTTTCTATTGTCAAAAATGGATTACATAGTATCTTCCTCATTTTTGGAAAAGCTGCTTTTGCCTGAGCCATTCTGCATATCACCTCTTTTGTACATCTTCTGTCTGAGATTAAAAAAGTTCCCTTGGGAGTAACTATCTTACTACTGCTAAATAACTGTACCTATCACCGAACTACCTCTATCTTGGGAGTGAATACCTTACTACTGCTAAATAATTGTACCTAACAACGAACTACCTCTATCTTGGGAGTGATTACTTTACTACTGCTAAGTAACTGTACGTATCAACGAACTGCCTCTATCTCTAACTATTGAGTCCTAAACCACGCGAGACCCTAAGGTCCGTGGGTCCGTCGGTATGAAAATATATCTATCTCCTCTACATCCTGTGCTGATGACTGTCTCTCTAGTGACTAGCTCGAATAACTGATGTTCTCTGTTTGTTTTCTGATCTAGTTCACTGGTTTTTTTTCTCCTATCGTCTCACAGAGGGCTCTATTTCCCCATTGGTCACTTCGAGAACATGCGGAGGTGTCTCTTTCTATACGTGTCTACCAGGATCTGGTGGGGCATACGCTATCATGTCTCCTTGCTATCCCTGACCCATTTCTCACTGAGCCAGTTAAGTCTCTACCTAATGTCTGTACAGGTCAGACAGCGCAGTCGCCCTCTCTCTTACCGTGTAATCTATGCTCTGCTCTATTACACCCTTACATCATGTAATCTAGCTCTTACCTATGACTCTACTTTGTTACAATGTTTGTATATTGGTTGTATTTTGTTACATATACTATGGTCTAATCTAGTAACACTATCCTTGTTGATTCACATTAACTTCACTTCAACGTTAGGTTTTTGTTATGTTGGTTATATTTTGTACCTATGACATTGGTCTACTATAGTACTACAGTAATACTATCCGTGTTGATTAGCTTGAACTTCATTTTAATGTTAAGTTCATTATGTTGGTTGTATTTTGTTACCTACAACAAGGACATCCATTCTTGATGCATATCTGCCTTTGTGTCTAGAGAGTACTGCATCAATCTGTGTGATGAATGTGTCAGAGAGCACCGAAGCTCCGCTATCCATTTGAAAGTCTGATATGCCATTTATTCTACAAGGCTCCTGCTAATGTCCCTAGCTGGCAATCATCAGACATTTTTTTGCTTCCAAGCATGCACCGATAAATAATCTGGTTAGCCATTTTGTCTCCATTTACTCACGGGAGATAACTCCCACGTAAAAATGTTGGTCCCTAGCGCTGTGTTTTCCCGCGCAATCTTTCTTTCTATTTGTATTTGTTTTGTTGTCAACATTTCCAGCTGTGATGTGTTATTACAAAGCTACCGCCCATCTGTTCAAAGGAAGATAGCAGTTTCCACTTACTATTTGTCAATCAAACCAGACTTTCATTAAATTATAATTCTGTGTTTTCTTCCTCTCTTTTGTTTTGAATAAATACAAGAATTACTTCCCCTGTTGCCATGGAAAACGACCCCCACCTTATATCCGCTGTTTCTCCAAAACAAACAATAAATTAATTTAAAAATTACTACATTCTATTCTGTTTATCAGGAAACTGGACACTGTTTACAACCAAGTATTTGTTTTCAGTGCTCATTCAATAAATCAATAGTTTCTACACTCGTTTCTTGCTCTAACGGACATAGGTGTTATGTGAGTTCAGTCATAATTTAATTTCTTCCGTTTTCTTTTCTTTCTATCGAAGCATCTAGGGATATGCTTTTAACTCCCCGAACAATTCAATAAAGTCACAAATGACGTCATGCTTTAACAAAAAAGACGTGTGTTGTGGATCCTTAATTTGTTTATTTCTTTATTACATTAGTGCATACATATTAGTCGTACCGTCTTTTTTGTTTTAAATTTCTGCAAGTGTATACCAGCGGCGGATCGTGAAATCAAAATGAGAGGAGTCCGGGATGTAAGAGCAAACAGGGTGATCAATAACCTGATGATTTGTGGCATAAACTTCCCTGCTGTACGGTGGTGGTTATGGTTAGTCGAAGGCCCCGGTATCACTACAAACAAATTAAAATTCATAATTGCACAACCGCCTGCCCCAGTGGAGTCATCCGAGTTAAAAATCATCTCGTTGAAGGATCCAAACAAGGAAAGGCAGCTGCAGTCCCAATCATAGCATCTATAGCACACGCCAAAAGACATAAGGCAAAGCGGCAGGAAAAGTGAACACAGCTGAACTGTCCTTCGTCATACGATATCGTAAGCAATCGGATTATCGAAACACGATCCGGATGAAAAACATAGCTCATTTACTGCAGTAATTTATGCGAAGTAAAATAATTAAGTCAATTATTTCCCATATGATCATAATTACAATCACAATATCTCAGTTATTTGCATTGTAAGTTATGAAAGAAGTCACGGTTTTGCTGTTAACATCTCTTACAGTTTTGTTCAAGTTCACTGTTAATATAAATAAGCAGAGCAGTGATTCTAAGTAGGTACTATATAAGGTTTCAACTCTTGGCCCTACTTCGGTATGTTTCCATAGATAAATAGAACGCCATTCTCTTAGAAGTTCGCCCATTGTCATAGCAACGAGGAGGTGATTGCAGAAGGGTCTACCCTGTTCTCATACACATTGCAAGGTCGAAAATGCCAGTGTACGGTTGTAGTAGGTTAGACCTCCATAGATATTGAAGTCTATTTATCGGTAGCGTCTCGAGTGTGTTCAACTATATCACTGCTATGCTAGGGAATGCGATTGCTGATTGCAGGTAAAACCGATAGAAAGTAACAAGTGGTTACGTGTAACGTAGTAGTAGTGTACATGACACCACGTGATCATTGCTGATATTGAACGTAACGTAGTAGTAGTGTACATTACACCCCTTGATCATTGCTGATATTGAACGTAAATGTGATTGTGTTATGAATTTCGATAAAATATTAGAGAATTCGTGTCTTCCTTTGCCTCCTGTGAGTATCCGCCGCTGGTATACACCATTCTCGTGATTTAATTTGCTGGTTTTACATTGTGTGTATTGTAAATTACTTTTACAGTTAGTATGTGTTGTTTTCTAGTTATTATTATTATTACTATTTTCAGTTGTTTCATTCTTCTTATTAGTGCTTTGGAGTTATATATGTGTCTAATGTTTTCCCGTATAGCTTTCGTGACTTTTTCCTCACTGCTATTATTCTAGAGTGTTTTCGAACAAGCGTTCGTTACTTTCTTCACACCGCCACTTTTCTATAGTGTTTTCTAACACAGCGTTCGTTACTTTCTCCACACCGCCACTTTTCTATAGTGTTTTCTAACACAGCGTTCGTTACTTTCTTCACACCGCCACTTTTCTATAGTGTTTTCTAACACAGCGTTCGTTACTTTCTTCACACCGCCACTTTTCTATAGTGTTTTCTAACACAGCGTTCGTTACTTTCTTCACACCGCCACTTTTCTATAGTGTTTTCTAACACAGCGTTCGTTACTTTCTTCACACCGCCACTTTTCTATAGTGTTTTCTAACACAGCGTTCGTTACTTTCTTCACACCGCCACTTTTCTATAGTGTTTTCTAACACAGCGTTCGTTACTTTCTTCACACCGCCACTTTTCTATAGTGTTTTCTAACACAGCGTTCGTTACTTTCTTCACACCGCCACTTTTCTATATTGTTTTCTAACACAGCGTTCGTTACTTTCTCCACACAACCACTTTTTTATATTGTTTTCTAACACAGCGTTCGTTACTTTCTCCACACCACCACTTTTTTATATTGTTTTCTAACACAGCGTTCGTTACTTTCTCCACACCACCACTTTTCTATATTGTTTTCTAACACAGCGTTCGTTACTTTTTCCACACCGCCACTTTCCTATAATGTTTTCTAACACAGCGTTCGTTACTTTTTCCACACCGCCACTTTTTTATATTGTTTTCTAACACAGCGTTCGTTACTTTTTCCACACCGCCACTTTCCTATAGTGTTTTCTAACACAGCGTTCGTTACTTTTTCCACACCGCCACTTTCCTATAATGTTTTCTAACACGGCGTTCGTTACTTTTTCCACACCGCCACTTTCCTATAATGTTTTCTAACACAGCGTTCGTTACTTTTTCCACACCGCCACTTTTCTATATTGTTTTCGAACACAGCGTTCGTTACTTTTTCCACACCGCCACTTTTCTATAGTGTTTTCGAATACAGCGTTCGTTACTTTTTCCACACCGCCACTTTTCTATAATGTTTTCGAATACAGCGTTCGTTACTTTTTCCACACCGCCACTTTTCTATAGTCTTTTCGAATACAGCGTTCGTTACTTTCTCCACACCACCACTTTTCTATATTGTTTTCTAACACAGCGTTCGTTACTTTTTCCACACCGCCACTTTCCTATAATTTTTTCTAACACGGCGTTCGTTACTTTTTCCACACCGCCACTTTCCTATAATGTTTTCTAACACAGCGTTCGTTACTTTTTCCACACCGCCACTTTTCTATATTGTTTTCGAACACAGCGTTCGTTACTTTTTCCACACCGCCACTTTTCTATAGTGTTTTCGAATACAGCGTTCGTTACTTTTTCCACACCGCCACTTTTCTATAATGTTTTCGAATACAGCGTTCGTTACTTTTTCCACACCGCCACTTTTCTATAGTCTTTTCGATAACAGCGTTCGTTACTTTTTCCTCACCGCCACTTTTCTATAGTGTTTTCGAACACAGCGTTCGTTACTTTTTCCACACCGCCACTTTTCTATAGTGTTTTCGAATACAGCGTTCGTTACTTTTTCCACACCGCCACTTTTCTATAGTGTTTTCGAACACAGCGTTCGTGACTTTTTCCTCACCGCCACTTTTCCAGAGCGTTTTCCAGCGGTGGATACGTTTACCTGACCGCTATTTTTTCTAGATAAACCAACGTGTTTCATTCCTTCGGTCTTCTCCTAGCGAGTTTCAATTCACCAAGCCCTCAATAATCAACTCAACTATATCTGTGAACAAACGACTTTAAGTATCTAGTAATTGTTACATTCCTCAAAATTGTACTGATAATCTGATATGTATGTATATGGTTACTAGTACTATATTCCCTATACGACACGTTTGTTGACACAAGCGTGCTCTTTTTCTTACTTCCCTTTTAGTATGACTCTCTATTATTGTTTTCAAGCGATGCTTCCCAGTATTGATTTTAGTGTTGATCTAATTATCTATTGTTCTTTCGAGCCGAAGACGGGACACATAGCAGAAAATATAAATCTCTTCATGTGCGACGATCCTTGCTATTAATTGTCAAATTTTGCTCAGTACCCGCACTGTGTACCGCCACACGTCCCTGTTCTGGGCGAGTCTGTCAACTTCGACAAGGGAGCTGCTGTTGTTGCTTGCCTCTCCGCCTAAGCGTTTCTCTTAATAGTATTTCTCTATGTTGGCCTTATACTTTATGTGTCCGTTTGGAGTGATTGCTATTAGATTCTTATGCTTTTACTATTAATATATTTATTTTACAATGCTGTTTTCTACTGGTATTTTAGTGCTACAACTCAATCCTGATCTACAGTGTTCATATTAATATTGATTTCATACACAGCTTTAAATTTGCGTTTTCTTGTATTCTTCCTCTTCTTTCCTTCCTCATCTGCCTTTCAGCGTCGAGGGGAGATATTATTTGCGGTCTTTTGCTCTTCTGTTCGTCTCTGCTGCTGCTATGTTTCCTAGTGCTTCTAATATTCCATCGACCCATCTTTTTCGTGGTCGTCCCTTGGGTCTGGTGTTCTCACAACTTTTGTTGAAAGCTCGTTGTGTTGTGTTTTGTTCTTTCTGCCTCGTCACGTGGCCGAACCATTTTATCTGTTGTTTCCTTATATATTCTATGGCGGGGGCTATTCCTAGCTTTTTTCTCAGTCCTCATTTCCAGTATTGTTAACTTCAAATAAATTTGATATCATTGCACAAATAACAGACTGTAGATGATTTCCCGTTCTCAACTTAAAAAAAAAAAATGTTATCAACTGAGATATGTGATCTGCAGGTGTTTTTCTGAGCGACGAGAATGAAGACCACATGCTCAGTACATATTACATCTGTTTGTTTCCGTGCCAATGTGGCATTTTAGCTCGCATCTTGGAAAGTGAAAGGTCAAGTACGAGACTTCAATCCGCGTCTTAGCACGCGAGTTTTCACCCATGTGTGCTCGGCCGCTTATCCAAAAGTGTTCGGAGACTTCTGGATATTGTCGCTTCAAGCATCGAAACTCACGATGCGAGGCGGCATTCTTCACCTTCCCAGAGTTTTACCCTTGTACCCATTTATGCCAGCGGCTGGGTCGACCGCGGGGGTATTTTTTTTCCAACTTGGAGTAAAATTCACACTTTTTCCAGCGGGAATCGAACACGGGTTGTCTGGAACGGTGGCCCAGTCGGGTGATTTTCCCAACTAGTCTTCCGAGGCCCCCTTATCATCTTGGAAATGTTGCAGCATTCATAGAGGAAGACGCTATGAGAGCAAGCTCATCCCACTTATTCTTGAATGTGATATTTAATGGAAGTGGTTTCAGTTTGTGACAGCAAACACAAAACATGAAATGTTTCGCTCAAGTCAATATTAATATGTTCAGAATATTTTACTAGTTTATGCTCCTAATATAAAAACAAATGTCATGGTAAATTTAAGAGTTACAGGGGATGTTACATTCAATGTGTAACAAGTTTTCAAATGTTACGATGCAGTGTTTTCTAATCACGTGATCGCCATTTCACCGTATGTTTTGCCTTCAAGGTGCACGATGTCACTGGTTCTCCTGTCCATCTCTTATTGTCAGTCCTCTATTACAAGTCTGTGTCTGTCTCTGCCTCGTTTACCTTGTATTTTCTCCTTCAAAATAACATTTTTCTATAAATTATTATATTATTTGAACATTTATTTTTACAACATATGTACTCCTACTTCAATCTTCTTTTATTCGGTGTATAAGACACGTAGAGTTTTTTTTTTATAATTATATTGTTAATGCGATTTTTAAGATAGTGGTGTCCTTCAATTTTGTTTTGCCTCGGTTCTCTTTGCTCAGGGCGTATCCCGCTGTTTGTTTTCACTCGGTACGTAAAGTGTTACTAAACGTTGAGAGAGAGAGCCAGACTCAAAGGTCCTTCACGAAAGAGATGGATTGACGGAATATTAGAAACACTAGAAAACATAACAGCAGCAGAAAGCCAACAGAAGAGCCAAAGACCGCAAATTAGATCTCCTCTCAACACTGACAGACAAATGAGGAAGGAAAGAAGAAAAATATTTGTTTATAATTCACATACACAATATTTCTCATGGTTCATTTGTTTTACAAAGCTTCTTTGCTGTTGTTTTCAGAAGCTGTTTGATTGTCTGTCGGTGTTTTTAATGTGTATGTTTGTTCTTGTATTAACTTCCCCTTTGCCAGTTTGCTGGCTTCTCTTATTCGTAAGTAATTGAGTGGGCAGGAAACATTTGCGAATGTAATCTTTTTCTGCTGGAGTTATAATAGGCTTGTTGACATTTTCACCTGTTATAGCACGTTCAGACATATAACGACCATCATTATTTCAAGATCAATTTTGAAGATAACAATTTAAAATGAACAAGTATTTGATAATGTATATACACCTACACCAAACAAGCTATAGCAAATCATCTAAATACATGTTTTGCATGATCCATTAATAGGGGCACCTATTGGTTTGGTAAAGTGCAGTAATGTCGACAAAACCAATTGCAAATTACAACTATTTCGTCAAAACCTCATGATATTCATGATCAAATGGACAAGAAACCAGTTATAAAATGTACATCAGACTATAAAATCATAAAATCTGAGGTGGAAAAAGATATAAAAACAATGAAATAGTGAAAAGCAGCAGGACCTAATAGCATACAGATAGAGATGATATAGGCACTAGAAGATTTTGTCATTGAAGTGATCACAGGCATATGCAACGACATATACCATACAGGATACATACCAAATGAACTAAAAACATCAACTTTCATTGCATTGCCTAAAAAGAATGGTGCAGTTGAATGCAGTGACTTTAGAACAATAAGCCTTATGAGACATGTTACAAAAATCTTGCTAAAAGTTATACAAGGAAGGATTCACAATAAAATCAATACTGAATTATTTAAGCAGCAATTTAGATTTAGGAAAAATAGCGGGACAAAAGAAGCCATATTCTGCATGAGAACATTAATCGAAAAGTACACAGAAGTAAACAAACCAATATATGCCTGCTTCATCTTCTACTTCTACCTTTTAGCTCCCAGTGGAGCATAGGTCTTCAACAAACACTTTCCAAGTCGTTCTGTTTTTTGCAATTCTTTTAAGATCATTCCATGTCTTCCCCATCATCTTCATCTCTGCTTCAATCTGTCTTCTCCAAGAATTCCTTGGTCTTCCTCTTTGTCTTTTCCCCTGGGGATTCCAAAAAAGGGCCTGTTGTGTAATACTCTCAGTTGGTTTCCGTAGTGTGTGTCCTATCCATCGCCATCGTCTTCGCTGTATTTCTTTATCCACTGGTATTTGACCGGTACATTTCCATAATTCCACGTTAGTGACTTTGTCCTGCCATTTCCATCCCTTTATTCTGCGCAAGCATCCATTAATGAAAGTCTGTACCTTCGTGATTGTCAATTTTGTTATTCTCCATGTTTCACAGCCATATAATAGAACCGACTTAACATTGGAGTTGAAAATTTGTATTTTTGTATTTAGCCTAATTTCTTTGGATTTCCATATGTTTCCCAGTGCAATGAAAGCTCCTCTTGCGTTTGATATCTTTATTTTGGTATCGTTTTCTGTTCCTCCCTCTTTATCTATATTACTGCCCAGATATATATAAGATTGTACGTCTAGTAGAGGTATTTCTCCTAGTTTTATTTGGTTATTGCCAACTGCATTAATTCTCATAATGTTGGTCTTATCTCTATTAATCTTTAGTCCTAGCTGTTGTGATCTCTCATCTAATATACTCATTTTATCTTGCATCTGTTGGTGGCTGTGTGATAGGAGAGCTATGTCATCAGCAAAGTCTAAATCATCAAGTTGTTTGGTCAGTGACCACTGGATCCCATTTCTGTTGTTTTGAGTTATTTTCATAATCCAATCTATGGCCAGTAGAAAGAGAAATGGAGACAGAAGGCATCCTTGCCTTACTCCTGTTCTTTTTTCAAATGCTTCTGTAAGCTGTCCTTCATGCACCACACTACATTTTGTTCCTTCATACATTGTTTTTATCAGGTTAATAAACTTTATGGGGATTCCATAAAGACTCAGCAACTTCCAAAGCATTCTTCTGTCTAAACTATCAAATGCCTTTTCGTAATCTATGAATCCAATATATAGTGGGGATTTTAGTTCTAAACTTTGTTCAACTATTATACGTAAAGTAGTTATTTGATCAGCACATGATCTGTTCTTCCTAAAACCTGCTTGTTCATCTCTCAAGTGTTTCTCTATAGCCTCTTTTATTCTCTATAGCCTCTTTTAGTCTCTCCAGAATGATTCTGCCTAATATTTTTCCTGGCACTGATAGTAGCATAATTCCCCTATAATTAGTGCACTCCTGTAAACTTCCTTTCTTTGGTAGTTTGATCATATAACCTTCTCTCCAGTCTTTAGGTATTTCTTCCCTCTCCCAAATTTTATCCAATAGATTATGTAACATCTTGGTAGAGGTGATAATATCTGCTTTGATGGCTTCCGAAGGAATTTCATCTGGTCCTGTGGCTTTACCATCTTTTAATAGTTTGATGGCTTTAATTATTTCTTCTTTGCTTGGTTTTCCACAGTCAACGTGTAATTCTTCCTCTGCTGGTAGTATATCTGGAGGATTATTTGAGCCGGGTCTGTTCAAAAGTTCTTCAAAGTGCTCTTTCCATCTCTCCATTTGTTCCCTTATATTACTAAGCAGATTTCCTTTCTTATCTTTGATAAAGGCGTTGATCTGTTTGTATTTTCCACCTAATTTCTTTGTGCTGTTGTACAGTTCTTTCATATTCCCTTTATTTGCTGCTTCTTCTGCCTCTTTAGCTAATTCATCTATATATTTCCTCTTATCCCTTTTAATGCATCTTCTCACTTCTTTGTTCACCTCTGTGTAAGCTTCCTGTGTCTTGGCTTTATTACTTCTTGTTTTGCTTTTATTTATGTCTGCTTTCTTGTTCTTTCTTTATTTAATTTTATCCAGGGTCTCTGCTGTCATCCATGCCTTATTCTGGCGTTCTCTTTTCCCCAGTGTTTCTTCGCATGTCTCTTTCCATATATTTTTTACCTGTTTCCAATGATCTTCTATATTTATTGTATTTTCTAGTTGTTGGAGGACTTGGTATTTGTTTGATATTGTGACTGCGAATTTATCTTTAATTCCTTGTTCTTTAAGAAACCCTACATTGAAATACTTTCTGCCCTTATTCGTTGTAGTATACCTTCATCTAAATACATGTTTTGCATGATCCATTAATAGGGTCACCTATTGGTTTGGTAAAGTGCAGTAATGTCGACAAAACCAATTGCAAATTACAACTATTTCGTCAAAACCTCATGATATTCATGATCAAATGGACAAGAAACCAGTTATAAAATGTACATCAGACTATAAAATCATAAAATCTGAGGTGGAAAAAGATATAAAAACAACGAAATAGTGAAAAGCAGCAGGACCTAATAGCATACAGATAGAGATGATATAGGCACTAGAAGATTTTGGCATTGAAGTGATCACAGGCATATGCAACGACACATACCATACAGGAGACATACCAAATGAACTAAAAACATCAACTTTCATTGCATTGCCTGAAAAGAATGGTGCAGTTGAATGCAGTGACTTTAGAACAATAAGCCTTATGAGACATGTTACAAAAATCTTGCTAAAAGTTATACAAGGAAGGATTCACAATAAAATCAATACTGAATTATTTAAGCAGCAATTTAGATTTAGGAAAAATAGCGGGAGATAAGAAGCCATATTCTGCATGAGAACATTAATCGAAAAGTACACAGAAGTAAACAAACCAATATATGCCTGCTTCATAGACTACACTAAAGCTTTTAATAGAGTACACCAAAAACAACTTATAGAATACCTAAAAGAGATACATCTAAATGACATGGAGATACGACTAATATGTAATCTATACTGGGAGAAAACAACAATAATACAATATAACAAAGAGAGCTCTACACCTATTGATATAAAAAGAGGAGTAAGACAGGGATGCATCCTATCACCAAGCTTGTTCAATCTATACACTGAGCAAATCTTTAAAAAACATCATAGAGATGCCAGGCCTAAACATTAATGGAATGATAATCAATAACCTAAGATATGCTGACGATACTGTACTACTAGCAGAAAATCCTAAAGATCTACAATAATTACTTGATGAAATAAACATGACAAGCAAAAAATATGAACTAGATATGAATATCAAAACGACTAAAACTATGATCATAAACAAAGAAAATACACAAATGGATATCACAATTGAAGGAATAGACCTGGAGACAGTTCAGAACTACAACTACCTTGGACATACTATAACCAGTGATGGAAAATGTACAACTGAAATAAACAAAAGAATAGGAATGGCAAAAAGTAATTTTAATGCCATGAAGAACATACTAACATCAAAACAAATTACACCGGGGCTAAAACTAAGAATAGCAAAATGTTACATCTTCTCAATATTCCTATATGGTGCAGAAACATGGACATTAGACAAGAAAACAGAACAGAGAAGTGAAGCCTTTGAAATGTGGATATATAGAAGAATAGGTGGAATTGGATGGAAGGAAAAGAAAACAAACGACGAAGTCTTAAAACAACTAAAAATGAAATAGAACTACTAAACACAATTAAGACAAGACAAATGTGATTTTTGGGCCATGTTAAAAGACACAACAGCCTACTAAAAGTAATCCTTGAGGGGAAAATACAAGGTAAAAGAGGCAGAGGCAGACCAAGACTAACATGGGCGAGTAACATCAAAAGATGGACAAATCAGCCTATGACAACCTGCACCATCAAAGCAAAAGACAGAGTAGAATGGCGCACCATGGTAGCCAACCTTCGTTGCGGACACGGCACTCGATGATGAAGATTTCATCAAAAATAGAAGTTATAGGAGGAACTTCCTGAACACAATATCGCTTGAAGGTCGCTATTTACTAAAAAGATATCACAATCCAAGTCTTCTGAAGGCTCACCCATCACGCCTCGCGGCAAAATGTCTGGCAAAACACGTCATACATGACGATACAGAGGGACCTAATATTTGTTTCATTCAAACAGAGAAAAAAATCGTGAAATTACAATCTGTCAATAATTCACAAGGAAAAACATTGCCGTGTTTACACTGCACGTCATATGCACGTTTGTGCTGAGGTAGCACGCGCTAATATTGACATGAAAAACTTACGAATTAATACGCGTAGATGTGTCTATATAAACACGTGGATAGACGCGCACAACTGAGATCACTTCAACTGCATTCACACACATGCACGTTTGGAAGAATACACACATTTTAGTTTGTGCAGCTTGAACGACAGAGTAAAATTCACGTAAATAACGTGATTTACACCAACATCCGAACACATTCACGTAAAGTGGTGCATGAGAACACAGTTTAGAGCAAATAAAGAAATGCTTGCTCAGGAAATTGAAAACACTAAAAAATAGTTCTTCAGCGTTACATAGATCATGCTCTCATACGAATCTGAGCCATGGATAATTAATGAGCATGGATTAAGCTCATAGACGAAATGGAAATGCAGTTCTACAGAGAAATCTTCAGAATTCAACGAACAACTGAAAGGATTAATTAAGAGAATCTGGAAGAGGACAATTCACAGAGAGATATTGTGGAAGAAGTCAGTTCACAGAGAGATATTGTGGAAGAAGTCAGTTCACAGAGAGATATTGTGGAAGAAGTCAGTTCACAGAGAGATATTGTGGAAGAAGTCAGTTCACAGAGAGATATTGTGGAAGAAGTCAGTTCACAGAGAGATATTGTGGAAGAAGTCAGTTCACAGAGAGATATTGTGGAAGAAGTCAGTTCACAGAGAGATATTGTGGAAGAAGTCAGTTCACAGAGAGATATTGTGGAAGAAGTCAGTTCACAGAGAGATATTGTGGAAGAAGTCAGTTCACAGAGAGATATTGTGGAAGAAGTCAGTTCACAGAGAGATATTGTGGAAGAAGTCAGTTCACAGAGAGATATTGTGAAAGAAACCAGTTCACAGAGAGATATTGTGGAAGAAGTCAGTTCACAGAGAGATATTGTGGAAGAAGTCAGTTCACAGAGAGATATTGTGAAAGAAACCAGTTCACAGAGAGATATTGTGGAGGAAGACAAGTGACACAGAAATTCTTAGTTTTAGCTCTGGTGTTATTTGCTTTGTTGCTAATACATTTTTCATTGCGTTAAATTACTTTTTGCCAGTCCTAATCTTTTGTTTATTTCAGTTGTACATTTTCCATCACTGGTTATAGTATTCTCGCTACTTTACCTTACCGTATTTTCAACTGTATTTAAGAATGGTAGAATTATAGTTAAAAGTAGATAACCGATTATTTACACTTCATTCACGATATCACTAAGTTTTCTGTGTTTGATGTCATTGCGAGTGATTATAAAACGATACCACTATCCCTGTCTCCACTCAGTGAAGCCAGTGATTACATTTTCACCGCACATTTGTCGTATCTGCTCATGTGTAATGTATGTTTGAGGCACTGCTTCGGAAAGAAGGTTTTTGCAGACAATGCAGTGAACCGCACAAACTGGGCTGGTTGTAGAAATGGCGGAATAATTGTCAAATGGCTTCTGCTCTAATTGAAGTTCAAGGACAAAAAGAAACGGAAGACACGCACTTTTCCATTGAACCACTCGGTTAGAGTTTGGCCTAACCATGTAACCATGCTTTTACGCATTGGAGAGGATTTTTAAGGATCGGATGAATGGATTATACAGCGGACACTGCAAGCAGTGCATTGTTTGGTTCCATTTAATTGTGATCTTGATCTTCCCCGCTCCGTTAGACGTAGCAAAATACTTGTTGTGTTTTTCGCCATCCATCTCTATTCTTGCTGAGATTATCGATCTTATCTAATAAGTCTATTCCTGTCAACTTTGCTTCTCTTATAAGCGTTCTTTTCAGTGTCTCTCTAGGTCGTCCTCCTTTTCCGTATTCTGATGTTTCCCATATCATCATCATCATCATCATCATCATCATCGAGTGCCGTCTCCGCACGAAGCTTGGCTACAATGGAGCGCCATTCTGCTGTCTCTTGCTTTGATGGTGCAGGTTGTTATAGGCTGATTTGTCTATCTTTTGATGTTACTTGTCCATGTTAGTCTTGGTCTGCCTCTGCCTCTTTTACCTTGTATTTTCCCCTCCAGGATTACTTTTAGTTGGCTGTTGTGTCTTTTAACATGGCCCAAAAATCGCATTTGTCTTGTTTGAATTGTGCTCAGTAGTTCTCTTTTAATTTAGCTGTTTTAAGACTTCGTCGTTTGTTTTCTTTTCCTTCCATCCAATTCTACCTATTCTTCTATATATCCACATTTCAAAGGCTTCAATTCTCTGTTCTGTTTTCTTGTCTAATGTCCATGTTTCTGCATCATATAGGAATATTGAGAAGATGTAACATTTTGCTATTCTTAGTTTTAGCCCTGGTGTTATTTGTTTTGATGTTAGTATGTTCTTCATGGCATTAAAATTACTTTTTGCCATTCCTATTCTTTTGTTTATTTCTGTTGTACATTTTCCATCACTGGTTATAGTATGTCCACGGTAGTTGTAGTTCTGAACTGTCTCCAGGTCTATTCCTTCAATGGTGATATCCACTTGTGGGTTTTGAGTATTTTCTTTGTTTATGATAATATTTTTAGTCTTTTGGATATGCATTTAGTCCTCTCGATCGCTGCAGAAAATGCACCCAAGGTCTGATTAATTTCGGATCTTCATTGCACTTTTCTGCGTAAAAGTCAAAATGATGATATGCTTGATACATCTGTGTCGCTAAGGCGAGGTCGTAGGTCGACAACAGTCCGTTTTTTGACGAATCAAGTGTTGTGAGTGAGACATTCCTCCGTCTAGACTAGATCTGTGCTTTACGTCACATTAGTGCTGTTCAAGACCGTTATTGGGATTCTTTGACGCAAGTTATTTCCACGTTACACATTAATGTAAACTACTTCGTCAGTCGCAGTTTTGTCTCTTTGGGGAAGTTGCTTCGTGTTTTGTTCGTCGTAGACTGTTTACACTTGAGTAATCAGACATAAGTCTAAAGGTATCGAGATTATGAGTTTGGCGACATTGTGTCCTACGTCATCGTATTGGTTCCCTAAACCGGCCGTGCGCAAATCTTACGGTCTGCTGTTTGATGTGCAACAAGAATAAATTGACGACTGACTGTGTGTCTATATGTTCGGAATTGGAGTCATCAACGATGGCCTAACATCATCAAGTGCTACGATGATCATCATTTTCAAGAGGACGTGACTTACCGGTATATGGGGATAGGCGGCGGGAACAAATGGAGGCTATGCATGAAATGTGTTCCTTGTTGCAGTTTCCTCATATTACAAGTCGCATGTCTGTGTTAGTCACCTCTAGTGACTCGGGCAGATGGTGCTCGTAAACCTGGGAAGGCCGACCATCTAAGGGCAGAATCCCCCGACAGAAAAGATCAACTGCTGCCTTGCAGGAAGATTGGGGACAATCAAAGGCTAAGGAAAGCAAACCTGAAATAATGCTGGCTGAAATCGGATGCACTGGGCCACTGGCGCAGAACACAGTGCAACGTATTAACGGGTGTTCAGTCAGAGTGGATCTGACAGACTCTAATTGTGATGTTCTGTCTGTGGGGGCGATCAACACACTTAGCCTGACAGCTGACTTCATATGAGAGTCTGGAATCCTTACTCTGACTGAGTCCTGAACGCAGAGAGAGAGAGAGAGAGAGGGATATGCATATCTAGTTCATATTTTTTTCTTATCATGTTTATTTCATTAAGTAATTGTTGTAGATCTTTAGGATTTTCTGCTAGTAGTACAATATCATCAGCATTTCTTAGGTTATTAATTATCTTTCCATTAATGTTCAGACCTGGCATCTCTATGATGTTTTTAAAAGATTTGCTCAGTGTATAGATTGAACAAGCTTGGTGATAGGATGCATCCGTGTTTTACTTCTCTTTTTATGTAGGATATGTTTCCCAAATAAGAGCCTGTTTTTGAATTCTCGTATTGTCTTTTCTCAACACACATCCAACATATGTCCATTTTCTATTCCTAATTGTAGATGATATCGTTATTACATTGCCGTTTTTATTACATCTTTATTAGTCTTGAATTTATATCATTGTGCACAGATTATTTTTCTAACGCATTTATATTCAAAAGCATTTAGTTGTCTCGTAATCCCTTGTGGTTCAAATAATAGAGACAGTTACACAAACTGGTGTTTCCTCTTATCTTGTTGTATTAGCATACGTTTTCTTAAGCATAAAACATAAAACAAACATTTATAAAACTTTACATTCTTGTTTTCTTCATCCACTTTCATCGTTTCCCCATTGCTGTACGGGCTTATTAAGCCATTCCTAATTTTTGTGCAACATTTTTGCGCTCAGTGTTTTTGTTCTATCAAAACGTTTACCGAAGTTCTAGAATCTCGTCCAATAAAACGAGAACATCGCTGTGCACCAAGTCTCTGAAACTCTGGCCTACTCACATTTCTATTGTCAACAACTACACTATCACCATATTAACTTGTAGTAACTCTATTTACTGAACATCTGCGCTGCCTAATTCGTATATCGGCACATTTAAAGTCATAGAAGTTTAGCGGCACGCGTTCCTGCTCGTTCCGGTTGAAAAAAAAACAACAACAACATTTACTGCTTCATTTGAAGAACTTAACGTCCTTATGTGATAAGTAAAAGTAAGTAAAGAGCCACGTCAGGTGGCGTACAGGGAATATGGTGTTAGTGACCATAATTTTTACAGACCTTCGGCACATGATTTTTGGGGTAATGTGGTCGGTATTACGCACGTGCCGCTTTACTTTACCAGAAAAATATTCGGTACCCATTTAAGGCTGGGTGAACCCGGAAGCCGTCGTTCAGGATCGAACCCGACCTCTTGTACTTTACAGTCGAGCTCACTAACCACTGAGCTATCGCTGCTCCCTACATATGTAATGCACTGACCTAAATCCATTCAGTTTGATAGACTATATAACACACATTATAACTAACGTTTAATTAGAAGGAATAAGGAATCAATTAATATGTAGACAAGTGAGCAACTTTTTGCAATGAAGAAGAAATGGGATACAAATTAAACCATATCCTGTATTTGGGATTGTGAACGTAAAAGTAGAAATAAATACACAGATAGAAATGTTCGCACGATTAACAGGCTATATTAAACCTTCTGACAAGGTGCGTCATGAGCATCGCACAGAATGTGTGAAAGAATCCAAGCTACATGATATAGCATCTGATATATAACTTATACTACAGTCAAAGTGATAACATTTACCAGAGAAATTCCTTATCTATTGAAGCAAAAATGATAGTCACAATCAGTACATTGACCATACTTATTTGTTCAGAGGATGAATATAAACAAAATTAATCAATAGAAAGCCATGCCTAAACGCGAGGGAAAATATCATTATCAATAAAAGCTGTGCATAGGGTTCTCTAATCTTGTCAGAGATCCTTCAGGATTGACAACAATTAGTTAAGCAAAACATGAACATCTGCGTAGATTATGAGTCTAAAATAAAACAGGACAAAAAGTTATGTTGAAAACAGAAAATGCAAAATCAACTCACAAGTGAGCAGTTGAGTAAATGGAGAGAGAGAACGTCTGAAATATTTGAGTGCAGGAAGAACAGTTAACCGGGTTCACATAGTGGCTAGAAATAAAACATAAGAGCTAGGCACACATTAAAGGAATAAGATTATGATAAAATACGTATTTATGTAACATGTTTTACCCACAAGTAAACCGCAGGGGGACTGGTCCGTCTCGAAGCAAGACACCGGTCTCCAGACAGAGAAGTTGTGAGTTCAAATCCCGGTTGAATCAGTTGGGATTTTTATTTGTGATTTATCTCTGCGGCAACCATCCATGGTCACTGCACCTCCCTGCTGATTATCAACCACCCCTGGTCACTGCACCACCCTGCTGGTTATCAACCACCCCTGGTCACTGCACCACCCTGCTGGTTATCAACCACCCCTGGTCACTGCACCACCCTGCTGGTTATCAACCACCCCTGGTCACTGCACCACCCTGCTGGTTATCAAACACCCCTGGTCACTGCACCACCCTGCTGGTTATCAACCACCCCTGGTCACTGCACCACCCTGCTGGTTATCAACCACCCCTGGTCACTGCACCACCCTGCTGGTTATCAACCACCCCTGGTCACTGCACCACCCTGCTGGTTATCAACCACCCCTGGTCACTGCACCACCCTGCTGGTTATCAAACACCCCTGGTCACTGCACCACCCTGCTGGTTATCAAACACCCCTGGTCACTGCACCACCCTGCTGGTTATCAAACACCCCTGGTCACTACACCACCCTGCTGGTTATCAACCACCCCTGGTCACTGCACCACCCTGCTGGTTATCAAACACCCCTGGTCACTGCACCACCCTGCTGGTTATCAAACACCCCTGGTCACTGCACCACCCTGCTGGTTATCAACCACCCCTGGTCACTGCACCACCCTGCTGGTTATCAAACACCCCTGGTCACTGCACCACCCTGCTGGTTATCAAACACCCCTGGTCACTGCACCACCCTGCTGGTTATCAACCACCCTGGTCACTGCACCACCCTGCTGGTTATCAACCACCCCTGGTCACTGCACCACCCTGCTGGTTATCAAACACCCCTGGTCACTGCACCACCCTGCTGGTTATCAACCACCCCTGGTCACTACACCACCCTGCTGGTTATCAACCACCCCTGGTCACTCCAGCGAGACCAGGCTAGAAATGTCGATTACTCAGCGACGAAATAAATGAGTACCTCCGAAGACGGAGTTATCTGCCTGTGCGGCATGGGACCGGCTGCCTGGGAAATCAGATTAACATGCAAAATTAAATTGCTAGTCTCTAGGGACTTCGCCAGAGATGAAAGCTGTCGCAAAAAACCAGCATCAAAGTCGAAACTAAGAATAATAAAAGGTTACATCAGTTCTATATTTGTGTATGGAGGGAGTAGCAAATAGTTGCGCTGCTGTGGTACAGCTCCTGTGTAAAGCAGTCACAATACACTGCGTTAATCGTGTTCCCTTTTACATGTAGCAGAAACATGGACAATGTATACGACAACAGAAAATAAAATAAAGCTTTGGAAATGCAAATTTATAGAACAATAGAAATAATGATTTGAATGCAGAAAACAGAAAAATGAAAGACTTTTTTAAACACGATTCATAAACAATAAAATACTCAGGATAAGTAAAGGGAGCAAACAATATAAAAAAATGTAAATGATATTAACTCTTTCCTTACGTTTCGACGCACCATGCGCCATGCCGATTTCGGTCATGTACGTTTAGCCGCACCAGTGCGTCATTCTCAATTTGATTAGTTTAAACTGTCATCAAACCATATTCTTTTTATATATCTTGTATCATCTTAGTATGCATGGGATATAATTCCTTGTTGAATTATCTACAAATTCATGTATAATTGTTAAGTTTTCGATACAAATAAACATGTAGATTGATATTTAAGACCATGACAAATTTGGTCTCTGAAATCTCTACCTCTAAATTGATAAAAAGCTTCTTCCTACTGAAAGAGGTGACTGAAACCAACAATTGCAATAACAACAATAACAACAACAATAACAACAATAACAACAATAACAACAACAATAACAACAATAACAACAATAACAATAATAACAACAATAACAACAACAATAACAACAACAGCAACAACAACAGCAACAACAATAACAACAATAACAACAACAATAACAACAACAATAACAACAATAACAACAACAATAACAACAATAATAACAACAATAACAACAACAACAATAACAACAATAACAACAACAATAACAACAAAAACAACAACAATAACAACAATAACAAACAACAATAACATCAATAACAACAATAACCACAATAACAACAATAATAACAACAATAACAATAACAACAACAATAACAATAACAACAACAATAAAAACAATAATAACAACAATAAAAAAATAACAACAATAACAACAATAACAATAATAACCACAATAACAACAATAACAACAATAACAACAATAACAACAATAACCACAATAACCACAATAACAACAATAACAACTATAACCACAATAACAACAATAACAATAATAACCACAATATAAACAATAACCACAATAACAACAATAACAACAATAACCACAATAACAACAATAACAACAATAACAACAATAACAACAATTACAACAATAACAACAACAACAACAACAACAACCACAATAACAACAATAACAACAATAACAACAATAACAACAATAACAACAATAACAACAATAACTACAATAACCACAATAACAACAATAACAACAATAACCACAATAACAACAATAACAACAATAACAACAATAACCACAATAACAACAATAACCACAATAACAACAATAACAACAATAACCACAATAATAACAACAACAATAACAACAACAATAACAACAACAACAACAATAACAACAACAATAACAACAACAATAACAACAACAATAACAACAATAACAACAATAACAACAACAATAACAACAACAATAACAACAATAACAACAACAATAATAACAATAATAACAACAATAACAACAACAATAACAACAACAATAACAACAATAACAACAACAACAACAATGGCAACAATAATAGCAACAATAACAACAACAATAACAACAACAATAACAACAACAATAACAACAACAATAACAACAATAACAACAACAATAACAACAACAATAACAACAATAACAACAACAATAACAACAACAATAACAACAAAAACAACAATAACAACAACAATAACAACAATAACAACAACAATAACAACAATAACAACAATAACAACAATAACCACAATAACAACAATAACAACAATAACAACAATAATAACAGCAACAACAACAACAACAACAACAATAACAACAATAATAACCACAATAACAACAATAACAACAATAACAACAATAACAACAATAACCACAATAAAAACAACAATAACAACAACAATAACAACAAAAACAACAATAACAACAATAACCACAATAACAACAATAACAACAATAACAACAATAACAAAAATAACAACAATAACAACAATAACAACAATAATAACAACAACAACAACAATAACAACAATAACAACAACAATAACAACAATAATAACCACAATAACAACAATAACAACAATAACAACAATAACAACAATAACCACAATAAAAACAACAATAACAACAACAATAACAACAATAACAATAACAACCACAATAACAATAATAACCACAATAACAACAATAACAACAATAACCACAATAACAACAATAACAACAATAACAACAATAACAACAATAACAACAATACCCACAATAACAACAATAACAACAATAACAACTATAACCACAATAACAACAACAATAACAACAACAATAACAACAATAACAACAATAACAACAATAACAACAATAACAACAAAAACAACAATAACCACAATAACAACAATAACAACAACAATAACAACAATAACAACAACAACAATAACAACAACAATAACGACAATAACAACAATAACAACAATAACAACAATAACAACAATAACAACAATAACAACAATAACAACAATAACCACAATAACCAAAATAACAACAATAACAATAATAACAACAATAACAACAACAATAACAACAACAACAATAACAACAATAACAACAATAACTACAATAACAACAATAACAACAATAACAATAATAACAACAATAACAACAATAACAATAATAACCACAATAATAACAATAACAATAATAACAACAATAACAACAATAACCACAATAACAACAATAACAACAATAACAACAATAACAACAATAACAACAATAACAACAGTAACAACAATAACCACAATAACAACAATAACAACAATAACAACAGTAACAACAATAACAACAGTAACAACAATAACCACAATAACAATAACAACAATAACAACAATAACAACAATAACAATATACCGGCCATCTGTGATGTAAAATACAGGAGAGTAAGCTCGGACAAACATAGACTCAAGTAAACTGATAGCATTAAGATGGTGTGATCTGGGTGGCAAATCAAAGCGAGCCACATTGGAGAAAGAGAGAGTGAAAAGGAGCCGGTTCATGTGCGAAGACGGTTCACCATTAATATTGGCCAGTGAAAAGATCTGATAAGTGCGGTACTGGTACAATAATAGTTGAATACTGCTACAGATATGTTTAGCACACGATGATGATAGAAGACATAAACCTTTCGACGACTGTGACACCGACAAAACGACAGTTGAATACCTTCCAAAATCGCACCCGACATAGTATTATATCATCATCATTATCGTCCTCAAGTAACAAACCTGCTGGCGTAGGTGATTATGTCTCTCCACAAATTTCGTTCTCGACAGTTATTTATCATTTCTGTTGTTGACCTTTTGCCAAGCCATTCTCCTAAGCCGTCTGGTATCTTTTCTCTTTGCTTCCCTCTATCTCTTCTTCCCTCAGTTTTCCCAGTTGTTACAATATATTCCAGCTGTTCCCTTCTAATTACGTGGCCAGAAAATGATGATTGTTTCTTCTTAATATTGAATAGTATCTCACCTTTTTGCTTTGGCCTCTTTCAGAACATCTTCATTACTCATCTAAACTGTCCATGGTATTCTCAATATTCTTCTGTAAAACTACAATTCTACAACCTCCAGTGATTTTCTTGTCCGTTGTCCTAATGTCCATGATTTACCACTATATGTTCAAATTGGTTCTACATAACATTTAAGAACACTTTTTCTTGTTTCTATTGTCAAAAATGGAGTATACAGTATCTTTTTTTATATTTTGGAAAGCTGCTTTTGCCTGAGCCATTCTGTACCTCACCTCTGTTGTACATCTACCATCTGAGGTTAACATTGTTTCCCGATATTTAAATTCATTTACATATTTTAATATTGCCCCACTTGTCTTTATTGTGCATTGCAGTGAAGTCTCTTTCTTAGTTGCTAACATTACTTCTTTCTTTTACTATAAAGGCTGGGTCCTTTATTTTTGCTTTCCTTCACTGTAATGTCTAATATTTACTGTAACTCATTTTCACTCTTAGCAATTAACACTGTATCATCAGCATACCTTAGATTATTTATATTATGAATTTTTATTATCTATTTATATATATTTGATATTTGTGCTTATCAACATTTTTCACCATGATGCACAGTAAACATTGGAGACAGACATTACCATAACCATCTCTGTTTCCGAACAAGTTGAATTGTGAAGACACTAACTTTGCAATGTCCACAGTTTCCATTAAACCTCTAATCAGAACTGGAAGCCGCGATAGCTCAGTGGTTAGTGAACTGGACTACAAAGGACAAGAGGCTTCCGGGTTCACACAGTCTTAAATGGGTACCGGATTTTTTTCTGGGAAAGTAAAGGTGCACGGGCGTAATACCGACCACATTACCCCAAAAATCATGTGCTGAAAGTCTGTACAAATGATGGTCCCTAAAACTATATCCCTTATACACCACTTGACGTGACGGGGCTCTTTACTTGTGTTTATTTTTAATCTAATAAGCGCTGTATAATACATCTTCGGTTGTTGTACCAATCCTTACCTTCACCATTACCACTCACAAATCACACCATGACAGTCAACTGGGCATTTCTTTATTTCCTTATCGTTAACCCAAAAAAATTATGTTAAAACCTTGCTTGCATCTGTTAAACATTTTTCCCATCATACACCTCGTCCAAAATCCCGGATAATCCTCCGAGGGAATGCATCATTCCCCACCCCTCCTCTCCCTCATCGCATGAGTTAAATCCACCGTTTGTGTCCTCTGTGGACAGTCAGTAAACAAACTGTTTGATAATGTCTTTAACTTCTGTCGTCGTTTTCATCTGTGTCGATACAAGCGGATATTTCGCTGTCAATGTCTGCTATATTGATATTACTGTTTGACAAAATCAAAAGTTCCATTCATTGCCGGGGTCTTCGGCTTCCTGTTCATTATCTTGGTTTTCTTTGGGCCATTTCTTTCTGTTCAGATTTCTTACATAGGGATCAGTTTGTTTCTGTGTTCCTGTTACCTTTGAGCTGAGTTCATCATCATTATGATTATCTTCATCATCATTGTTTTCGTTTTCATCATCGTTTTCATCGTCCTTATTACTATCATCATCGTCATCATCATCATCATCGTCCTAGTCCTCATCATAATTAAAATCATCATAAATATCAATATCATTTCATCACCATCATCCCCTTATCATTATCAACATCATCATCACCATCATCGTCACCATCATCATCTTATCATCATCATTGTCACCATCATCATCATCTTATCATCATCATTATCGCCATCATCATCAACACCATCATCGTCACCGTCATCATCAGTTACACTCAGTACCCGCTTGAGTAGATGGCCTCTCCACAACATTCTCTCTCAACAACTGTTTATCAATTCTGCTGTTCACATCTTGTTATCGAACTGTTTACTTTTACTGTGTAAATGTTTCCTCTTCTGTCTCTTCATACCACCATATTTCCACATAGAGACATTCACGAATGACAGGAAACAACCTGAGAGACAAGATCAGAAATGAAGAACTGAGAAAAAAAAGCTAGGAATAACCCCCGCCATAGAATATATAAAGAAACAACAGATAAAATCGTTTGGCCACGTGACAAGGCAGAATTTATCAAAACACAACACAACAGGCTTTCAATAAACGTTGCGAGAACACCAGACCTAAAGGCCGACCACGAAAAAGGTGGATCGACGGAATATTGGAAATACTAAGTAACATAACAACAGCAGAGGCGAACAGAACAAGAGACTGCAAATTATATCTCCCCTCGACGCTGAAAGGCAAATGAGGAAGGAAAGATAAGAATATTTCCACCTGTCACATTTACATCTCTACATGTAGTTTATTTTATTTCATGAGTCAATTTCATTACCTGACATTGAAATCTGCTGTTACTAAAATGAATGTCCGTGTTATGACGTCATTAAAATAATCACTTAATAGATCTAGTAGAGCAAGTACATAGCTTGTGTCAGTAATGATAAGTCCATAGATGGAAAGTAAAAGTTTGAGAGAAAAATGAAACTGCATTAAGAAATATAATGTGTGTGTCATAAAATAATTCTTTTTGGAAAAATATTAGAACACTGATTTCTTCCTCATGAATTCATAAAAATATAAGGAAATACATTTGTTGTTAACTATACATTATTATTAAATGAATCATTCATAACACTAAATGTTATGCTTAAAAGTTTGTTTCCAACACTTGTTCACTTAACATAATTAACTGCCGATAGTCTTAACAGTGCTCATCCGTTGTAACAGATATCAAAGGATACGTCTTCTATAATTCATGTTAGATAGTTCATCTCGGGCCAAACATAGGACGACAGAAATCATAATTCCCCATGTATGACTTTTTACTGCTAGGACTTGTAGGTCTTGTGTTGTTCTTAGGTCTACAGTTAAGCTTTCTTTGTTAATTGTTCATCTTAGAATTTCTCTTGACCTTCCTTAATTTCTTTTGCCATCTGGGGTCAACCGTAAAGATGTTAGCTTGCGTCCATTGTGAGTACGTGACTAATGTACTTCCAGCGTCCTGTCCCTATATAGAGCTTGACACGTATTCTTGTTTCCATCCCTCTCTTATCATTTAATGTAAAGTCTCTCCTATGTGAGTTTATAGGAGGCAATTATTTCCAACATCAATTAGTCTCATTTGTGATCTGGTTTGGATTTCCATGGCTCTCATCCATATGTTAGCACAGGCACCACACAAGGACATTAGCGTCATGCAATTGCTAAATATTGTTGATCTCTAAACAATCGTAAATGTGTTAAAAGTACTTGATGGCAAGGCGATACAGGTCAGAATTTCACTTGTTTCCATCCCTCGACATTTCCATCTTTGCTCCCGAGGTACACGAAGTGGGCAACTTATTGTTCGTTGTTCTTTATTAAGTTTATGCCAATGGCTGTTTCGTTTAAATCCATATATTGTCGTGTTGATCTTGAGGAGTATTTCCAGCAAAGCGGTGAAGTCAAAATGTTTTATTTCTGACGCCAGTGTGTGTGCGTGTGTGCTTGTATAGCTCAAGAGGGACAAATTATCTATGAAATCGAGAAGTCATTGTTTGTCCATTTGATGCCCAATTACTTGTCAGCTATGCAGTGCCGCGTACCCCAATCGATTGCTACTATTATACATAACATTAGTGACATTACACAGCGTTGTTTAACTGAAGTATCTAATGAAAGCCATTTGAAGCTGTTAGCCTTTATTTTTGCAGAACAAAATGAATCTGCGTTGAAAGCTTTGATTGTTTGAACATATTTAGATGGGATCCTGTACATTTTGAGTACTTCCGAAAGTAACGGCAGGTATAAGCTATCAAATGCCTTTTGAATATCCACAAAGTGTAGATTCACGAGTAGATTCATTTTTATAGGTTAAATAAAGTTAGCGATTCTTTCGTCGAGTAGATTTATTTTGAGAGTTTGTCGAGTAGATCAATTTTGAGAGTTTGTCGAGTAGATCAATTTTGAGAGTTTGTCGAGTAGATCAATTTTGAGAGTTTGTCGAGTAGATTCATTTTGCGAGTTTGTCGAGTAGATTCATTTTGAGAGTTTGTCGAGTAGATTCATTTTGAGTGTTTGTCGAGTAGATTCATTTTGAGTGCTTGTCGAGTAGATTCATTTTGCGAGTTTGTCGAGTAGATTCATTTTGCCAGACTTTGTTAAATAAAGTTAACAGTTCTTGTAGGGTTTTAACAGCTGCTGCATTCGGCATTTTCCTCTAAGATTTCAACATCTTCGGCTGCTTTGTTGTTCTTAGTATTTGATGAGCTGATTAATATCTTATTGTGCCAGCTACAGCGTGGACAAGTGCCACATGGTGACAACCACATACATTTGTCAAGAACTGCAAAGAGCTAAAATTGCAAGTCTTCATCCACGTATAAAGATAACTGATAGGTCAATTGTTAATCAATAGGTCAATCATTATAAAGAGCCATTTATAGCAAAGTCAGTTATCCATGGCATATTGTCATTCATGGCATAGATTAATTCACGACATAAATCCATTCATGGCATAGATTCCTTCACGACATAGATTCATTAATGCCATATATTCCTTCACGACATAGATTCATTAAAGCCATAGATTCCTTCACGACCTAGATTCATTAATGTCATAGATTCATTCACGACATAGATTCATTAATGCCATATATTCCTTCACGACATAGATTTATTAATGCCATAGATTCATTCACGACATAGATTCATTAATGTCATATATTCCTTCACGACATAGATTCATTAATGCGATAGATTCCTTCACGACATAGATTCATTAATGCCATATATTCCTTCACGACATAGATTCATTAAAGCCATAGATTCCTTCACGACCTAGATTCATTAATGTCATAGATTCATTCACGACATAGATTCATTAATGCCATATATTCCTTCACGACATAGATTTATTAATGCCATAGATTCATTCACGACATAGATTCATTAATGTCATATATTCCTTCACGACATAGATTCATTAATGCCATAGATTCATTCACGACATAGAGTCATTCATGGCATAGATTCGTTCACGACATAGAATCAATCATGGCATAGATTCATTCACGACATAGATTCATTCACGACATAGAGTCAATCATGGCATAGATTCATTCACGACATAGAGTCAATCATGGCATAGATTCATTCACGACATATATTCATCAATGTCATAGATTTGACTCCAGTGTGTAGCCAATCGCGATATGGAGCCCACAATCACAGTATCGATTTAATGCGACATGGAGCTAAAAGTAGCACAGAGCCAACAATCACAGCATTCGTTTTGACACGGCATGGAGCCATCCAAGGAACAGAGCCAACCACTATTATCGGCCAGTCTGAAGTGAGAAAGCAGTTCTTAAACACCGTTCAAGGACTGGACAAATTTGAAAATAGAACTGGACATATTGTAGCTGCATCTCCCGACAGTTCAATGCAATATCTTTCTGGCTGTGCAGCCGCAAATAAATGAAAAGAGCAGAAACCCTGTTTGATGAGAAAGTTTTTCATAGACCACAGGGAGTACATCTAATAGGAAGACCTCAGAGACGTTAATCTCTCAACTTCTGTACCAGCGAGCTAATTGCCTCACAGCAAGGCTTCCGAAAGAACACACACATATACAAATACACATGCTGTCTCTATATTCTTTCCCCCGCACTCAAATGTTGCTTCCTCTAAATTGTAACTGTTCCTTTCTTTCAAATTTGATCACCTTTTGTTTTTGTCTCTCTCTCTCTCTTCTTCTTCTTCTTCTTTCTCTCTCTCATCTCTATCACTTTCGTTCTCTCTTTCACCCTCCCTTTCTCTCTAGTTTTTCCTCTTTCTTTTTCTCATACGGTCTCTCTTTCTCTCTCTCTCTCTTTCTTCCCCTCTCCCTTTCACTCTCCGTCTCTCTCTCCTTCTCTCTAGATTTTCCTCTTTCTTTTTCTCATATGGTCTCTCTTTCTCTCTCTCTTCCCCTCTCCCTTTCACTCTCCTTCTCTCTTTCTTTCTCTCTCTGTCTGTCTCTCTTTCTATATTTCTCTATATCTCTCTCTCTATATATATATATATAAACTACATGTATTGTCCTCACTCCTCCCAACTCCTTACCTCTCTTCAATCACCTCTATCACTCCTCCCAACTCCTTACCTCTCTTCAATCTCCTCTATCACTCCTCCCAACTCCTTACCTCTCTTCAATCTCCTCTATCACTCCTCCCAACTCCTTACCTCTCTTCAATCTCCTCTATTTCCAAATGTATGCCACTTTACTTGTAACTCCATTCTATACAACTACCCTCTTTCTTTATCTCTTTATTCATCTTATATCTCTCTTCTCTTCATTCCATCATCCACAACTCTCCACTCTCGTTATTTTTCTTCCACACTTAGTTTCTCCTTCCTTCCTCCTCTCTTTTTCCACCCTCGACCCACTTTAACCATGTTTTTGTAACTCTGGATATTACTTATGAATATCTCTTTCTCTTACTTTCTTTCTCCATAAAAAAAAAACACACAAAAAAGCATGAAAAAGCCCTGTTTTAAGTTTGGCTAAATAGTTTCCTTCTTGTGGCTGCATTTTGAACATTATCTTACAGGCATTTTTCGTGATACCACGACATCCTTAAAAGCAGAATTTTAAGGTCTCGTATAAAGAAAATAAGTTAACAATTTATTCTCTTTGAAGACAACTAATAACATTTACAGATAATATATCTTATTTATATGTCCTGCTGATTTTATTAATATTTTATGCAGTCTTTTAAATAATTGTAGATGCCAATACATTTATTAGTTTATTTAGATATCTATCTATCTATCTATCTATCTATCTATCTATCTATCTATCTATCTATCTATCTATCTATCTATCTATCTATCTATCTATCTATCTATCTATCTATCTATCTATCTATCTATCTATCTATCTATCTATCTATCTATCTATCTATCTATCTATCTATCTATCTATCTATCTATCTATCTATCTATCTATCTATCTATCTATCTATCTGTCTATCTGTCTGTCTATCTGTCTGTCTGTCTGTCTGTCTGTCTGTCTATCTATCTATCTATCTATCTATCTATCTATCTATCTATCTATCTATCTATCTATCTATCTATCTATCTATCTATCTATCTATCTATCTATCTATCTATCTATCTATCTATCTATCTATCTATCTATCTATCTATCTATCTATCTATCTATCTATCTATCTATCTATCTATCTATCTATCTATCTATCTATCTATCTATCTATCTATCTATCTATCTATCTATCTATCTATCTATCTATCTATCTATCTATCTATCTATCTATCTATCTATCTATCTATCTATCTATCTATCTATCTACTTAACTTTGTGATTTAATGTTGTGATTTAACTCTGTTACTTAACTTTGTGATTTAACTTTGTGACTTAACATGGTGATTTAACTTTGTGACTTAACTTTGTGATTTAACTTTGTGACTTAACTTTGTTATTTAATTTTGTGATTTAATTTTGTGACTTATCTTTGTGATTGAACCTTGCGACTTAACTTTGAGACTTAATTTTGTGACATCTCTTTGTAATTTAAACTTTGTGATTTAACAATGTGACTTAATTTTGTGATTTAACTTTTTGACTTAACTTTGTGACTTAACTTTGTGACTTACCTTTGTGATTGAACATTGCGACTTAACTTAGTGACTTAACTCTGTGACTTAACTTTGTGACTTAACCTTGTGACTTAACTTATGACTTAATTTTGTGACATACCATTGTGACTTAATTTTGTGACATAACATTGTGACTTAATTTTGTGACATAACATTGTGACTTAATTTTGTGACATAACATTGTGACTTTATTTTGTGACATCTCTTTGTAATTTAAACTTTGTGATTTAACTATGTGACTTAACTGTGTGATTTAAATTCGTGACTTAACTTTGTGATTTAACTTTGTGACTTAACTTGGTGATTTAACTTTATGACTTAACTTTGTGACTTAACATTGTGATTTAACTTTGTGACTTAACTTTGTGACTTAACTTTGTGACTTAACTTTGTGATTTAACCTTGTGACTTAACTTTGTGATTTAACATTGTGACTTAACTTTGTGATTTACCTTTGTGACCTAACTTTGTGCTTTAACTTTGTGATTTAACTATGTGATTTAACTTTGTGATTTACCTTTGTGACTTAACTTTGTGATTTAACCTTGGGATTTAAATTTCTGACTTAAATTTGTGACTTAACTTGTGACTTAACTTGTGACTAAATTTTGTGACTTAGCATTGTGACTTAATTTTGTGACTTAACTTTGTGATTTAACTTATGACTTATCATTGTGATTTAACTTTGTGACTTAACTTTGTGATTTAACTTTGTGACTTAATTTTGTGCTTTAACTTTGTGACATAACCTTGTGATTTAACTGTGTGACATAACCTTGTGATTTAACTGTGTGACATAACCTTGTGATTTAACTGTGTGACATAACCTTGTGATTTAACTGTGTGACATAACCTTGTGATTTAACTGTTTGACATAACCTTGTGATTTAACTTCTATCAACGAATATGCAGGAAAAAGACGCCAAAAAGTAAGCCAGAACATGACTACTCTGCGGCCTGTGTATCAAAGTTGGACATCAATTATTGTGCTGGAATTTGACCTTTTTTTCTATAATTATAAACATGGGAATTCACTAAAAAAATTTTTTTTTAATTAATGACTACTGGGCCACAGATCCACTGATGGATACACCATGGCTCAGATCAGTATTAGGGGACTGGTTGGACTCGAGGCAAGACGCTGGCCTTGAGACAGAACGGCTGTGGGTTCAAATCCCGTGTGCACCAGTTTGGATTTTTATTTATGATTTCTCTCTACGACAACCACGCCTGGTCTCAGCAGCGAGGCCCGGCTTGACACGTCAATTACTCATGAACGGAAAAAATATGAGTACCTCCGAAGACAGAGTTATCTGTCTGTGCGGCCAGGGACCCCTATGCACATGGCTGCCAGGGAAAAAAACCGGATTAACACGCAAAATTCAGTTCCTAGCCTCTAGGGACTTCGTCATAGGTCAAAGCTGACGAATGAAAAAGAAAAACAGAAAGCAGTATTAGTACGAGAGACGTTCATGTCCCTGCAGCAGACAATGTTTCATGTGGCTGAAGTAGATGTGTAGGGTATAGCTACAAATAAACTATTCATGCAAAGTGTTCTTCTTCCTTCAATTTCAGCAAGCTTTTTACCCATTTAAAGATCTTGCTGTTGATGGGCATCAACTGAAGGAAAGGTGGGCACATCAACTATATAACGAAACGAAACTCAAAATAATAGCACGTGAAAACATTTGGCCTTGTTGACAGGAGCCCTAGATATGTAGTGAACATACCGACATATTTTGGCAGTAAAACTTCCTACAATCACAATTTAGATACAGTCAGCAAGCAGACAATGTGTATGATAAGCTATTGGAGCCATGTAGGAGAGGCCATCATATTTATGCTGACCGGTATTACACCAGCCTTGAGGTACCTTCTAGACAAGGGACACATTTATACCGGTACGGTCAATATCAATCGTCAGTGCTTCCCAGTACAGTTCAATGCATCTTGACTGGCATTTCTAGAGGTGAATTTCTTGATGCGGAGAGGCAATTCGTGTGTGTCATGTTCTGCAATAAGAAAGCCAAGAAACCCGGCTTCATTCTCTCTAGTGGGACTACGGTGCAGACATAGCAATCCGCACTCTTATCAGTGAGAAGCCATCAATGATAGATGACTGTACTTATCGCCTGAATGGGTGGTGTTTGTCTGCGATACCCAGAATTATATAACAAATTGGTTCCCATCTTGGTTCCCCCCTCCCTTCCACCTCGCCATTCCTCTCATTCACATCTGACATCGCATGCAGATCGATGCTAGTGCTTAGATTTTCTGCTAAGTGTTTTTACATTTTATTTATTTATTTTATTTTTATTTAATTATTTTCTGTAATATAGTACTTTTCCCTTTTTCGATTTGTCTTCTCATTTTATTTCACTTTCTGCTTCAGACTCATCAGTTCTGATTACGCTAGAATATGTAGTTTAGTTTATCTTCATTTCGTTATCCGTTTTTGTTGTTCTCGTTTTATGAAGAAGGGCACTTGTAATCCGAAACGACATGATTTTGTTTTGTTCCCTTTTTTGCAAAGCTGTCGCCATATACTGTCTGAGTGAACACTACTTGCTCTTTGTTACCAGCTTTACCGCAGCACTGAAATTATTTACCTGTTCCCAGTTTCCATCTTGACTTTCTTCTATTTTAATTCTGAAACTAAGACACATCTTTTTTGATGAACATTGATAATACCGGAGATAAGCGCATACATAAAATATATAGAATATTAAATAATATGTGGGGCCGAGCGTAGATATGCGGAATATAATAATTTATGGTTATGGTTGTAGTTATGGTTATAGTTATAGTTATTGAAAGGCCCCAGTATCACTGCTAACGAATTAAAATTCACAATTGCTCAATCTCCTGTGTCAGTGAGATCATCCGAATTAAAACTCGTCTCATTGAAGGATCCAAACAAAAAAAAAGACAGCTGCATTCCCCATCATAGCAAACACAGCACACGTCAAAACATATTAGGCGTATCAGCACCGAAAGTGAAAACAGCTGAACTGTTCTTCATCATACGATACCATCATTAACCGTAAGCAATCGGAATATAGAAACACCATCCGGATAAAAAACACTCGGTATGCAATGAGCACTAAACTCAGTAGCTCCGGAAACAGAAATGGGATATGAGGAAACCGTAACAAAGAACACTTTTCAGACAGTGCCTCAACGGATCCCTGTGGCCTATCCGACATATTTACAGGAAGTCCTATATAATAATAATAATAATAATAATAATAATAATTTGTAATACTAATGAGCGATATCATCACAATATGTGTTCTTGGTTGATTCACTTCTGCCAGTCTTTTCGACAAGGTTGTTGTCCAAGCTTTTCTCTTATTGGTTTGAATTTTCGAGCACCCGTAATTGATGATTGATCCTAAATATTGTAATTGTGGGACTTGTTGGTCTCGAGGCAAGAAGCCGGTCTCTAGACAGAGAGGTTGTGAGTTCAAATCCCGGATACACCAGTTGCTAATTTTATTTGCGATTTCTGTCTGCGACGACCACACCCCTTCTTGGCACCGCGGTCCGGCTTGAAATGTTAATTATTCATCGACGGAAAAAAAATATAAGTACCTCTGATGACGGAGTTATCTGCCTGTGCGGCGAGGGGCCATGTGCTCACGGCTGTCGTGGAAAAAACAAATTAATACGAAACACAAATATTGTAATTGTTGGACTATTTTTAAGTGTGATTTTATGTTTTTACACAAGATAGACTATTTTCTTTTTCTTCATGTCGATCTCAATCACGTATTGCATGGGACATTCAAAAAGAAATGTAATTGTGTTTTATAGTGTAGCAAACTTACTACCTGCTTTTACTTTTATGACGATGATGATATCACACGTTTCAGATTTTCGTTGTATGTCTGTATAGCAGAGGTTTCAGATGCTCCGTTTATGTCGTCTGTGTATCATTAATTTCAGATGCTCCGTTTATGTCGTCTGTGTATCATTAATTTCAGATGCTCCGTTTATGTTGTCTGTATAGCAAAAGTTTCAGATGCTCAGTTTATGTTGTCTGTATAGCAAAAGTTTCAGATGCTTCGTTTATGTTGTCTGTATAGCATCAATTCAGAATGCTCAGGCAAAAGCAGCTTTCCAAAAAATGAGGAAGATACTGTGCAATCCATTTTTGACAATAGAAGCAAGAAAAAGAGTTCTTAAATGTTACGTAGAGCCAGTCTTAACATATGGATGCGAATCATGGACAATAGTACAACAGACAAGAAAATCACTGGAGTCTGTAGAAATGTGGTTTTACAGAAGAATGTTGAGAGTACCATGGACAGCTAAGAAGAGTAATGAAGATGTTATGAGAGAGGTCAAAGCATAAAGAGAGCTAATTTCCAATATTAGGAAGAAACAATCATCATTTTTTGGCCATGTAATGAGAAGAGAACAACTGGAATATATTGCAACAACTGGAAAAATTGAGGGACGAAGAGATAGAGGGAAGAAAGATAAAAAAATAACAGACAGCTTAAGAGAATGGTTTGGCAGAAGGTCAACAACAGAAATGATAAATAGCTGCCGAGATCGAAAGTTGTGGAGAGACATGATCACCTACGCCTGCAGGCCCGGTACTTGATGATGATGATGATGATGATAGCATCAATTGTAAACGATACTCGCTTTATGAATATACGCCATTAGCTATCTGATTATATGATGCCCTGTAAGCGTCGCTGATATAACTTTCACATGAATATACTCTAAATCGTTCTAATGTTCTGCCCTTATCGTGATTATAAAGCACTATCTTCATATTCCGTGCCCAGGCAGAGTAGGCAAAGTGGAATGAGGAAGAAAGCACCAATGTCTAAACTTGGCACATGGAACGTAAAAAGCATGTGTCGAGGACTTGCTAAAGCAAACACACCGAAAGAAGGGCATATTATAAGAACAGCCTCATAGATAAAGAACTAAATAGGCTACATGTCGCTGCCCTACAAGAAACAAGACACAGACTCATGAAAAAGGATGGAAAACCATGTGGACCAGTGTTGATTTGTTCATTCTGTGACCGCGTGTGTTTGTCAAACATTGGTAGAATTAGTCGCGAGGGAAGCTGTTTGGCAAAAACAAAACCTCAAAAAAAACACAATAGCCTCCACTAGACCGTCTGACAAGACGAAAAGGGCCATATATATCGTGATCGCCATAATCTCCAGGCCGTGTTGACTCTGCTCTCTTTTTGACCCACTTTATGCGTGCTCCGCTGCAGAGGTTGAGGATGCATCGTCAAGATGTGATCTTGCCGTTACCCTGGTGAGAAACCTTGGATGATAATTCCCTACCGTGTCTAACATGTACCCATCGTACACTTGACGTACTTCGCGTTGATGCTGGAATTATTCTGGGCTGCAGAGTCTGATAACACTGACTCTCCCTCGCCGCGACACTCACACTTCCTTCTTCATCACAGCGTCAGACCACGACAAAGTGATAGTTGTTGATTCACTGCACACACAATTCTCTCGTGGAAATAACAGTAAGTTTATTTACACGTAACATCAGCAATGAAACAAATTATATACAAACCAGCGGTGTACAATTAGCTCGGCTATTCACACATTAATGGCCTAAATGCACATCTCTCTACTGCAGTCGTGCCTCAGTTCGTCTCTCACACACATCGGTCCAACACTGAATCAATCTAGTCTGGATCCTAATATTTACTCCCTATACTAACACAATAATCTGTCTCGTCAGTAAATTCTAGACCTACTTCTTCAACTAGTCTAATTCTCTATTACGACTTGGGTTCCATGAGTCATTTGCTTACGCCTATCTACTAGGTGTCTACAGCACCCTTTCTGCCACTAGTCCTCCACAGCCCCCATGTGTGCACCAATCTTATACTAACTGTGGAGGTCGGTAAACCCCTACTGGCTACCGCCTCCTGGCAACACTATCCTCATGCAGTCCCCATGTGTAAATCTTGTCTTCCAGCCTCGTACGTGGCATTATATACTTCGTCTCTGAACCAATCAAATTACTCTACATCATTTCATGTTTTATCCCTTAACCAATCACAACTCCCCTACGTCATCTCCTCCTCTCCAAGTTCACACTCTCAATCAGTCACGAGACGTCCGCTATCCTGCTTGAACATTTTTCTATTCACATTTCCCGTGACCTCTCCTCGTGTTATATTCACTCACTCACCTCAACCATCTTCTACTCTCCTTCACCATCCCACATTCACTATTACACAATTTCAGATACTCCTTTTATGTTGTCTGTATAGCATCAATTTCAGATACTCCTTTTATGTTGTCTGTATAGCATCAATTTCAGATACTCCTTTATGTTGTCTGTATTGCATCAATTTCAGATGCTCGGTTTATGTTGCCTGTATAGCATCAATTTCAGATACACCGTTTATGTTGTCTGTATAGCATCAATTTCAGATACTCCGTTTATATTGCCTGTATAGCATCAATTTCAGTTACTCCGTTTATATTGTCTGTATAGCATCAATTTCAGTTACTCCGTTTATATTGTCTGTATAGCATAAATTTCAGATACTCATTTATGTTGTCTGTATAGCATCAATTTCAGATGCTCCGTTTATGTTGTCTGTATAGCATCATTTTCAGATACTCCTTTTATGTTGTCTGTATAGCATCATTTTCAGATACTCCTTTTATGTTGTCAGTATAGCATCAATTTCAGATACTCCTTTATGTTGTCTGAATAGCATCAATTTCAGATGCTCGGTTTATGTTGCCTGTATAGCATCAATTTCAGATACTCCGTTTACATTGTCTGTATAGCATCAATTTCAGATACTCCGTTTATGTTGCCTGTATAGCATCAATTTCAGTTACTCCGTTTATATTGTCTGTATAGCATCAATTTCAGTTACTCCGTTTATATTGTCTGTATAGCATCAATTTCAGATACTCCTTTATGTTGTCTGTATAGCATCAATTTCAGATGCTCCGTTTATGTTGTCTGTATAGCATCATTTTCAGATACTCCTTTTATGTTGTCTGTATAGCATCATTTTCAGATACTCCTTTTATGTTGTCTGTATAGCATCATTTTCAGATACTCCTTTTATGTTGTCAGTATAGCATCAATTTCAGATACTCCTTTATGTTGTCTGTATAGCATCAATTTCAGATACTCCGTTTATATTGCCTGTATAGCATCAATTTCAGTTACTCCGTTTATATTGTCTGTATAGCATCAATTTCAGTTACTCCGTTTATATTGTCTGTATAGCATCAATTTCAGATACTTCTTTATGTTGTCTGTATAGCATCAATTTCAGATGCTCCGTTTATGTTGCCTGTATAGCATCAATTTCAGATGCTCCGTTTATGTTGCCTGTATAGCATCAATTTCAGATGCTCCGTTTATGTTGCCTGTATAGCATCAATTTCAGATGCTCCTTTTATGTTGTTTGTATAACATTATTTACAGATACTCGGTTTATGTTGTCTGTATAGCATTAGTTTTCTCATACTCTGTGTATAAGAGTATATCTCACAGTATAAGCGTGGTCTTCAAGTATCTCATTCATTATTTGATTTATTTAATAGAAGGTGGTGACATTAATCGTCCATGGCTTACTCCATCTGATGTGCTGAATCCGTTTTCCTTGTCCTTCGAAGTTAAAACTACACTTCTGACATTTGTATAAAAATGTGTTGAAAGGCCTGTATTAATTTAACCCCCAGTTACAACACAAATAAGTTAAAGATCGGTTATACTTCTGTTGTTTTTATAGCGTGTCATGATTTCCACTGACGGTACTTGTTAGCAGTAGCATTTCTGGCTTGACTAATCAGGCTGCTGGTTCAGTAATATTGTTTTTGTTATTGAGTTATATGCACGCATTATTTTTTTACTTTTCGCTGCGCTATTATTGCGGGTTTTATTTTTAATTTATTGTAATTTTCGTTTCCTGTACTGTTTATTATGTAGCTTTAACGGTGAGTTATTGTAATTTTCGTTTCCTGTACTGTTTTCTATCATGCAGTTTTACTTGTGTGAGTAGTGTTATTCGTTTTTGTTTATTGTACGCATTAATATTTCTCGACATGCCGCTGTATTCATATATTTATTATTGTTTCAGTAACACCAGTTTCTATGCTAATTAATTGCTAAAGTCTAGTAGCGGTTTTTCCACGCATGCATTATTGTTTCAGTAACACCAGTTTCTATGCTAATTAATTGCTAAAGTCTAGTTGCGGTTTTTCCACGCATGCATTATTGTTGAGTCTTGTCCTTTCGTTGTAACATTTATTCTTTTCCATTGTCCCTACATTTGACTTTTGTTTTCCCAAACCCACTCCAAGGTTACTCTTAGGAATTGTTTCTTCTTTTTTTCTGTCCATGATTGACATTCATAACATAATATTTGTTGTTTGTACAAAAACGCAAGTAAACAATGATAGTTGTTTGTATAATTACACAAGAAAACATTGACTATTGCTTATGCAAATATACAAGAAAATATGTATTATTTCTTATACAAGTAGGCAAGAAAACATTGATGGTTCTATGATTCAATTACTATCAGTTAACGACTTCGCATGCAAGACGATTAGATGCAAATCCCAGTCCAACCTGTAGCTTCTTCTCCTTCTTCGTCACCATTCCAGGCACCTGAAGTTAGAAGGAATTCGGTCGTTTACTCTCCATGAAATATGGATAAAACAACAACACAACTTCATGAATTTTCTCCGCCCGATGAAACATCTGCCACTCTATAATTACTCTAACATTTTGTCTTCTTCTTCCTCTTTCCTTCCTCATTTGCCTTTCAACGTCGAGAGGAGATATAATTTGCGGTCTTTTGCTCTTCTGTTCGCCTCTGTTGTTATATTTCCTAGTGCTTCTAATATTCCGTCAATCCATTTTTTTTTGTGGTCGACCCTTGGGTCTGATGTTCTCGCAACGTTTATTGAAACTCGTTGTGTTGTCTTTTGATTACTCTGCCTTGTAACGTGGCCAAACCATTTTATCTGCTGTTTCTTTATATATTCTATGGCTTTATATATTCTATTCCTAGCTTTCTTCGCAGTTCTTTACTTCTGGTCTTGACTCTCAGGCTGTTTCATGATTAATATATCCCATCGTTGCAGATACGTGCATGACCATATTTAAGAAGCATTAAGAGGACGCACATGTAAATGTCAGGTTACAGCCAAATTTATGCTGGATATCACTTAAACTGTGTGGATAATACCGCCATAAAAGTGTCTTGATCATGTTGAAGTTAACTCCAAATACTTGTTTTATATCATCTAAGAACGCAAACTCGGATCGTTTATTCGCAAACCTGAATAATTTATATCCAAACCAAAACAGTAACGGTACGAGTTATCCCAAAACATGGCATGTCGAAGTGAAGTATTTTAATATAGAAGTTTGCTCTACTTTATTTAGCGTCAAAAGTGTCCGTTGTTGCCGCGTTCATTATCATTTCATCATTATCGTGTGCTATGAGAAGAAAATTGTTTTTTTTTCTAGCAATATAAAACAACATGAGCCTGATACTGACAATATTACCTGACAAATGATGTTTAGTTCTCCTTGAGCTCGATCGCGTCCATAAGTGCTCTGATCTCCCTCCCAGTGTGCTCCACAGTGTGTGGAGACTGACAACCCCAGTTCTGTGTTGATGTATTCTTCTCATGTCTCCCCGCTTGGTGCTCCAGTCTAGCATCTCCGGTCTGAACATGAAATCTGGAAATGGTAGTAGATTCGTGATCAAGGATTGAATAATTAGCTCGCCCTCCCTCCCTCAGGGCACTCAGAATGTTAGCCTGGTCCATTGCACGTCCGCCATCCCCGGCAGCCGTTCCAGCTAGGCTTTCAACCAAAGAGTGCAGGGACGAAATTGAAACATATACCAGTCAGGCCTGAGTTCTATAGTGCCACCAACTACTGTATTCGAACTCAGCCCCCCTTCGATCTTCCTCAGCAAGCTCATCGAGTTACTCAGAAAACACACATGAGTAAACGGTCGTGTCTCGAGCCGACCTATCGCTTTAGTCACTGCCATGATCCCCATGGTTTTGCAACTTGTTGTTACCAAGAAAAAATCTATCTATAAAAATAGATAAAGAGGGAGGAACAGAAAATGATACCAAGATAAAGATATCAAAAGCAAGAGGAGCTTTCATTGCACTGGGAAACATATGGAAGTCAAAAGAAATTAGGTTAAATACAACAATAAAAATGTTCAACTCCAATGTTAAGTGATTCCTATTATATGGCTGCGAAACATGGAGAACAACAAATTGAGGATCATGAAGATACAGACTTTCATTAATGGATGCTTACGCAGAATAAAAGGATGGAAATGACAGGACAAAATCACTGACATAGAATTATAGAAATGTACCAGTGAAATACCATTGAATGAAGAGATACAGAAAAGACGATGACGCTGGATAGGACACACGCTGCGGAAGCCAACTGAGAGTATTACACAACAGGCCATTTTTTGGAATCCCCAGGGGAAAAGACAAAAAGAAGACCAAGAAATTCTTGGAGAAGACAGATAGTAGCAGAGATGAAGATGATGGGGAAGACATGAAATAATCTTAAAAGAATGGCAAGAAACAGAACGACTTGGAAAGTGTTTGTTGAAGACCTATGCTCCACAGGGAGCTGAGAGGTAGAAGAAAAAAAAATCACTCTCCTCCTTCACTGTTTTCCCCTTGACCTGACCCATTGAAGCACATGAGAGGAGACAAATAATAATAGATGAATATTTGTCATCTGTCAATCTGTGCTGAACAACATTCCCATAAGTGTAGATGATTGCTGAACCTTCAGGTGAATTCTCATAGGTCAAGGCCTGCACCTCCGCTTCCAAAACCACGTTTTGCTGCCTGCATTCTCTGTTCAGCGTGTTCAAACAGAGAATGACGTAGACCCCTCTGCTGCCAACAATACCCACCTTTCTCCGGGCTCAATGCTCGCCAGTGTACGAATCTTTAAAACAATGTCCTCATTCTCTGCCGGATGTCTATAAAAAAATAAGGACATTAACACCATATTGCATGTACGCCTCGTGGCATGACGAGGTCATTTACTTTTATTTAACGCTCCCTCCTCTTTCTGCCGATACAAATTATTCACCATGTGCTGTGTCTGTGTAGAAAAGGAAACCAGGGTGAGCGATGTATCTACAGATTCCCCAACAGAGAAATGCATTGATTGAGCTAAATTGGACAATACTCCCCAGGCTGCTGAATCAATAACAATATTCTCTAACAATACCTGTTTCATGTCAACTGTGACATTTATCAATAATTGTTTTTGTTTCTTCGGTTCCTGTCTGTGTTATTTCCAGATTTACAAAGAGCGCCATAGTGCCAGGGCATAAACGTATTCGTTAATGTCGTAATAAAGAATTATCTTTGATCTGCTGTATCTGTGTTTGCTCTTGACCAGTAGTCACTTATCGTTTAAAAGTTCAATGACGTCGTCTATTTTTGTCGACAGAAAATGTCGATAGAGGTTTATATAAAACAACACAAATGTGTTGTGGACAATGACTCGAATCGAACAATGGAGAGATAATTTGGTGAAACCAGAAAGTGAGAGAAAGAGAGATAGAGAGAATAGATACTAGAGGCCATCATCATCATAAGGTGCCATGCCGGTTGGCGTAAGAGATTATCTCTCTCCACTCGGTCCTTCATACATGTCATAATTTTAGTCGCTCATTATGCCATTTCAATATTCTGTTCAAAATTGTCTCTCCTTGTTTTCCTCTGCTCTTCTTTCCATCTATTCTGCCTGTTGTAGTATTTGCAATGTCTTCTTTTCGCAAGACATATCCAATAGATGTAGACTGTCTCTTCCTTATTATGTTGGTGATATTTATGGTTTCTCCAGCTCATTTTAAACATTCTTCCTTCGCTATTTTTTCTTGTATCCGTTAAATTTGTAGCACTCTTCTTATAAAGCACATCTCAGCTGCCTGTAATGTTGTTTATGTTGTCTTACATATCATCCAAGACACGCTTCTATATTGTAGAACAAGTTCAATGTAGCACTTTAGGACACGTTTTCTAACATTCATGACAATGATTTGTTGCATGGGATGTTTTTCATTCAATGGAATTTTGTCTTTGCTTGTCCTGTTCTGCTTCTAAATTCTGTCCCCATATGTTGGTATTATTGATCCGAGGTATTTCATGTACTTGTTTCAAGATTTGTCCATGTTGTTTTACTCTACATTCTTAATGTTCGTCTTCTTTGATATTATCATATTTTCTGTCTTTTTTTATTGTGTGAATCAGACCTATTTGTTGACTCTCTTGAACAGTTTCATCTAGTAGACTTTCTAGATCTTATTGGTTTTCTGCTGTCAATCAATAATATGTCATCTGCACATAGGCGGATCTAGCCTTAAAATTTTGGGGGGGCACTGCTATAGGCCTACTGTTTTGTTTCAGGTTTGCATAGACATCTTCGCGCTATCAGCAATAAGGGTGTGAGTCACTTGTGTATAATCGTCATTAGACCTTTGACGCAATTTGACTTTTCTAATAATAACGGGAATAAGTATACAGCATAAAATATGCATTTTATAAAAATTAAAACGGCACAAAAAAAAAAGAAAATCTGTACTCACCAATTACATCAGTTTAATTCGTCTAGGCTTTTCTGCAAATTTCTGCATAACTTCTTCACTCGTGATGGTGTTTTTAAGCAATGTTTTTTCTATGTGAAGCACCGCCAAATTACGAAGTCTATCTTGTGTCATTGATGACCTCAGCCAAGTCTTAATCCTGCTCATCGCAGAAAAACTTCTTTCACATGCTGATGAGCTTATTGGTATGGTTATAGCAGCCCTTAGAATTTTATGAAAATGTGGGTAAGTGTTCTTGTTTACTACCTCTTTTAAGTGGCTAAAGCTGAATTGTGAAACTTCCCCTTCTTTGCTCCTAATTAATGTTTTGACAATTGATATTTCTGCTTTCAGGATAGTAACATTCAGTCCTAAACACTCAGCATATTTCTTTACAAATGGAGTTGCCTTTTCATAATCCAAACAAAACAGCCCATCAACAGCACATGCGAGTTGTAAGGATTCTTCACTAAATCTTTCCTTTAACCTTGCTGCAAAGACATCAATAACTTCAAAATATACTTTCATCTTCCAGTACTCTTTATTGCTCACACTTTCAGGGCCATCTAGGGGTTTTCCAACAGTTGAGAGAACAAAACTGTCTTTTAGCATCACACTTTCTTCATGTTTTCTTTTCTTACATACAGTAGGACTTTCTAAGCATATGCCGTGTTTCAGTGAAAATTCTTCAATATTCTTCCAAATCTTAGAAAATTCATCATCAGTTCTCTTGTCTACTATTGTCCGCATAGTATTTGTTATCAGTTCTGCAGCCTGTCCTAAAGTGACATTTGCATTCTGCATACATAGACTTAATACGTGGGTATAAGACAGGATTTCATGAAAAACAAACAGGTTGACAATGAAATTAAATGTTGATATTGATTTCAAAATTCCAATGGCTTCTATGGAGTCTTTGTCTTCATTTCTGTCAATTTCAAATTTTAAAGCTGCCACTACATTATCATAGTGTTTAATCAACAGATTACAATTCTGGTACCTGCATGTCCACCTAGTTGTACTTAATGAAATTATTTCAAAAGGCTTTGTCTGTAACAATCCTGACACCGTTCTTAAAGCATCATGATTTGACGGTTTTGAAAAATGTACATACAATGATTCCAAAGCATTGAATAAAAGTCTTGAAGATTCTATGTTTTTACAAATGTCTGTTACAATAAGTGCAACCTTATGTGCATAACAGTGGAAGTAAACAGCTTCAGGATAAAACTCTCTAATTTTAGCTTGCAGCCCTCCAACATCACCAGACATTACTGCAGCACCATCATAAGTTTGCGCTATTACTGATAATCCTTCAATACTAAACTTCCGAAGAACAGTCATTATCAAATCAGCTAAATCTATTGCTGTTCGTTTGCTTGAGCAATCATAGAAACCAAGGAATCTTTCATGTGGAGTGAGTTCATCGTCAACATACCGAACGCAGAGAGACAATTGTTGCTGTTTCTGACATCTTGCCTCATCAGCCATAATTGCAAAAAACTCGCATCTTTTAACCTCTTTAACTATTTTCTCAAAAAGAAGAGCTGAAGTTATGTCAATCACTTCATTCACAATAGTTTTGCTACAAAATGAAATGTTTTTTGTAAAATTTTGTTTAAATGTACTATCATACTTAGCAAACACCTCGCAGAACTCTAAGAAATTACCCCTACTATTAGATTCTTTCTTTTCATCATGTCCTCTGAACGCAATGCCCTGTCTTCCAAGAAGTATAATAACATCAACAACTTTCGCCATGTACTCTTTGTTTTTTTCCACTTCGGTCTTATGTGATTTTGAAATCATTGACATGACACTTCCTTTTTCATTACTATATTTATGCATTGCATATTTTTCCATGCATAACAAATGACTTTTACTTTTTCCATGTTTATCAAGTTTTTCTTTTAATTTTTTCCAGTTTCTAAAACCAGATTTAGTAAATGTTTCTTCACATGCAAAAGATTTGTCAAATACACGACAAACGTAACAAAATGCTGCATCTTTTCGTTTACTATATTCTAGCCAGTGATATTGTTCAAAATAAGCTTTAGAAAAAGAACGGTTGACTTTACCACACAGTGAAGGCGGGTAAGATCTTAAGACTGGCCTTACTGGTCCAGAATTTAAATCGCCCAAGTCCATCTCACACTGACTATTAATATCCATACTGGGTCCTGCCACTGGTCCATAATTTAAATTGCCCAAGTCCGTCTCACACTGATTATTAATATCACTATTGAGTGGACCAGCTTCACTTTTTATAAATGTAATTGTACGAGTATTAGGCAGACTAGCGTTGGAAACGAGATCACTTTCAGAAACTGGCTCACTGTTAACTGTATTAGTAGTTGTTGATGTAATAGTAATTTTTTTATCCTTCGTTTCACTAGGACTAATATCGACCCTAGATGTAGGTGTAAAATCAGGAAGCATAAAAGCAGATCGAGTTTCAGTTTCGTGTGATTTTGAAACTTTTTGAAAGAAATTTGTAATTCGTTTCATTTTTAAAATATATTAAAAACCTTTAGACATTAATAACAACTAAAATAAAACAGGTAGTCCGCAACTAAATGAAGTCCTTTTTACAGCATATATAACAAATATATGTACACCGGCAAACAACTCATTAAACATATCTACTCCCTTGTCCCTTGTGCTGTCATAAAATCAAATCAGCACGGCAATTTTGGCACCGCCAGAACGATAAATAATTAACATTTTCTTCACAGAAGAACAATCGTACACAAAAAATATCGTATTTTTTTAGTTGTTTTTCCGTGGACATGATTTCAATATCAAAAGATTGAATAAATAGACCTATATATTTGTGAATTTTTTTTTTATATTACCTCTTTTCTTCTTTAAAAATAATAATAATAAGTAAACAAACGTTGCTCTCACTTTATTAATGAATGTACTAAGAAGTACGTTTTTTTTTTTTTTGGGGGGGGGGGGGGCAATGCCCCCCATGACCCCCCCCTAGATCCGCCCATGCATCTGCATATATGAGATTGTTTATGTTGTTGCTCCCCCCCCACTTTAATGCCAGATTTGTTCGCAATTGATCTTAAAATATTCTCGCTGTACAAAGAAAACAGATGTGATGACAATACACATCCCTGTCGCATCCCTGTCACATCCCTGTCACATCCCTGTCACATCCCTGTCGCATCCCTGTCGTATCCCTGTCACATCCCTGTCGCATCCCTGTCGCATCCCTGTCGCATCCCTGTCGCATCCCTGTCTCATCCCTGTCGCATCCCTGTCGCATCCCTGTCACATCCCTGTCGCATCCCTGTCGCATCCCTGTCTCATCCCTGTCGCATCCCTGTCGCATCCCTGTCGCATCCCTGTCACATCCCTGTCGCACCCCTTGTCATATTTGTTGATACTCGGGACTGGTTGGTCTCGAGGCAAGACGCTGGCCTTGAGACTGAAAGGTTGTGGGTTCAAATCCCGGCTAGTTGGGATTTTTATTTATGATTTATCTCTGCGGCAACCACCCCTGATTTCATGGACGGAAAAAATTTTAGTACCTCCGAAGACGGAGTTATCTGCCTGTGCGGCCAGGGTCCCATGTGCACACTACTGCCAGGGAAAACGAATTAACACGCTAAATTTAGTTCCTAATCTCTAGGGACTTCGTCAGAGGTAAAAGCTGGCGAACGCAATAAAAAATGTGTTGATATTATCCATGTTTGTTTCCAATTCTAATGGCCGCTTCTTGTTTCCAGTTTATTTGTTTAATAATCTTTAGATCTTGACTATCGGTATTGATCTTTTCTTGATCACCTGTTCATGATTGACTCTATGGAGAGATGTAAGACAGAGGTGGCGAGAGAGAAAAAACACAATGGAATAAAAGATAGAAAGAATGAATTTAAGAGCACGTTAGTTTGATTGAGGGTGTTAGGAGAAATTGAAGAGTGAAGGATTAAAGAGTTAGAATTTGCAAGAAATGAAAGAGAAAGATAGAAGGCTAAGAAGGAAATCATGCAGATGAGAAAGAGACAGAATGAAAAGAAAATGGAGGGATGAAATAAAATATGGGCCAAGAGAGGGAACAAGGAAGAATAGCACAGATAACAGAATCATCATCATGTGCCATAACGGTTGGAGTAGTCGATCATGTCCCTCCACAATCTTCTATCCACAGTGCATCGTATCAGTTCTGTTGTTGACTGTTTTCCATGTCATGATACCAAGCTATCCAGTATTTTAGCTCTTTGTCGTCCGCGATCTCTCTTTTCTTTTATTTTGCCAGTTGTAACCAAGTATTCCAACTTTCCTCTTCTCATGATGTGCCCGAAAAATGTTGATTGCTTCTTTCTGATGTTTATTTTAAGAGCTCCCTTTTTGTGTTGGCCTCTTTGAGAACTTCCTCATTATATATGAGAAGAATATACAAGAATTGGGAATTAAATAAAAATGAAGAAAAATAAGACAGAATAAAGAAAGCGAATAAAGATAGAGAGAAGTTGAGAAAGTAGCAGCAACAATTAGTCTAAATAGCAGAATAGAATTATAATAATTACAAATAAATAATGCAGGCAGTGAAGAATCAAAGAGCATTAGAGAAATCCATTTGTTGGTAACAATGTCCAATACTAAATGGTGTAGGAGTGAGACCTCATAACAGGCAGCTGAGCAATCAGGTGTGCTATTATTCACATTGTTTCTTTTCTTTTCACCACTCATTAAGTGGGCATTTACACAAGTACTTCTCAGCCGTTTGTATTGATTCCATCAGTGTCGTTCATAAAATTTATCATAAAATTGATTATTTTTTTCTGTTTTGCTCATGATTTTGTCTTTATTTAAAAGAACTGATGTCCACTATTTCAGTGGATCTTGTTTTGACGATTCTCCAGAAAGTATATAAAATATCATAGTGAAAAAAACCAAAAGGAAGAAGTGATAGTCGTAAAGAAAAGATAGATGTAAAATAGAAATAGAAGATAGCTGATCAATAAAAAAAACATGCTGCAGTAAAAAGTCAACAACTGTAGAGACCGAAGGTGTAGAGAAAAGAGAACCACGATCTGTAACTTTTACTTTAGCTGATGTGGCACTTGGTGATAATGAAAGAAGCGTTTTCTAAATAACACAAATGAATATGGTTGCTTTCTGCCACTTTCAATTATTATTATGATTTAACTTTCCAGCTTTCTGCCACTTTCAATTAATATTATGATTTAACTTTCCAGCTTTCTGCCACTTTCAATTATTATTATGATTTAACTGTCCAGCTTTCTGCCACTTTCAATTATTATTATGATTTAACTGTCCATATCGATATCTTTCAAATGAGATTCATGAATGTCACAGATTGAGAGATGCGATCACAAAATGAAAAGTTCAGAAAAAGACTAGGAAGAGAACCAACTATTGAATCCATAAAGTCTGGTTCGGACATATGTTAAGACACTCACACAAAACTGAACATAATACAACGAGTTACCAACAAACGATACGAGAGCACAAGACCAAGAAAGAGGTGAATAAACGGAATACTAGAAACACTCGGGGGTATAACAGCAGAAGAGGTCAACAGAAGAGCAAGAAACACTTGGGGGTATAACAGCAGAAGAGACCAACAGAAGAGCAAGAAACACTTGGGGGTATAACAGCAGAAGAGACCAACAGAAGAGCAAGAAACACTTGGGGGTATAACAGCAGAAGAGACCAACAGAAGAGCAAGAAACACTCGGGGGTATAACAGCAGAAGAGGCCAACAGAAGAGCAAGAAACACTCGGGGGTATAACAGCAGAAGAGGCCAACAGAAGAGCAAGAAACACTCGGCGGTATAACAGCAGAAGAGACCAACAGAAGAGCAAGAAACACTCGGGGGTATAACAGCAGAAGAGGCCAACAGAAGAGCAAGAAACACTCGGGGGTATAACAGCAGAAGAGGCCAACAGAAGAGCAAGAAACCGCAAACCAAATCTCCCCTCGACGTCGAAAGCAAATGAGAAAAGAAGGAAAGAAAGATTCATGGTTTCTTCTTCGGAAATTTCATTTTCAAATGAGCAATATTCAATACATCAATCCTGCTTTTTTAAAAGACATTTTATGATTTCGATCAATGAAACATTTTACATTAGAAGGAGATATTATTGATTTCTTATATCAATTAGTTTATTTAGCTCCTGTATGGTAATTATTTATGAGATGTTTTACAAGAACCGCTTTTAATTAATTTATTGTTTCATTATCATTGTTTTTCTAATCAGAAATGTTATCATTTTTTAAACAATCTTCACAACTCAGTCATCACACCAACATCGACTACCACACTAACGTTCAACAACTCACAACTCAGTCATCACACCAACATCGACTACCACACTAACGTTCAACAACTCACAACTCAGTCATCACACCAACATCGACTACCACACTAACGTTCAACAACTCACAACTCAGTCATCACACCAACATCGACTACCACACTAACGTTCAACAACTCACAACTCAGTCATCACACCATCATCGACTACCACACTAACGTTCAACAACTCACAACTCAGTCATCACACCAACATCGACTACCACACTAACATTCAACAACTCACAACTCAGTCATCACACCAACACCGACTACCACACTAACATTCAATAACTCACAACTCAGTCATCACATCAACATCGACTACCACACTAACGTTCAACAACTCACAACTCAGTCATCACACCAACACCGACTACCACACTAACATTCAACAACTCACAACTCAGTCATCACACCAACATCGACTACCACACTAACGTTCAACAACTCACAACTCAGTCATCACACCAACATCGACTACCACACTAACATTCAACAACTCACAACTCAGTCATCACACCAACATCGACTACCACACTAACATTCAACAACTCACAACTCAGTCATCACACCAACATGGACTACCACACTAACATTCAACAACTCACAACTCAGTCATCACACCAACATCGACTACCACACTAACATTCAACATCATCATCATCATCATGTACCCTGCCGGTTGGCGTAGGCGATCATGTCCCTCCACAATCTTCTATCTACAGTGCATCGTATCAGTTCTGTTGTTGACTGTTTTCCATGCCATGACACCAAGCTATCCAGTATTTTCTCTCTATGTCGTCCGCGATCTCTCTTTCCTTTTATTTTGCCAGTTGTAACCAAGTATTCCAACTTTCCTCTTCTCACGATGTGCCCAAAAAATGTTGATTGCTTCTTTCTGATGTTTTTTAAGAGCTCCCTTTTTGTGTTGGCCTCTTTGAGAACTTTCCCATTGGTCTTGTTATCTGTGCAGGGAACTTTCAACATTCTTCTGAGACATCCCATCTCTGTCATGAACATTCAACAACTAACAAACAAAAATACAAAATATAGAACCCTATCAAAGTTATGAAACACTAAAACATTCCTCAGTCTTCTCATACCACAATTTCCCTCCGCTTTTTATTTATCCTCACACATCCTTCCTACTCTTCTCTCTTTATTCAACCTCACTCATTTAGTCAATTACTTCCTTTCGAGTCGAAGACGTTACATCGGGTATAAATCGTAACTCTCTGGCGATACACCTCTAGGTATTGTTTTGTGTTCTCCAGCCCGTAGAATGATCCATGTCTGACGATACACCTCTAGGTATTGTTTTGTTCTTCATCCAGTAGAATGATCCATGTATGTCGATACACCTCTAGGTATTGTTTTGTTCTTCATCCAGTAGAATGATCCATGTATGTCGATACACCTCTAGGTATTGTTTTGTTCTTCATCCAGTAGAATGATCCATGTATGTCGATACACCTCTAGGTATTGTTTTGTTCTTCAGCCAGTAGAATGATCCATGTCTGTCGATGCACCTCTAGGTATTGTTTTGTGTTCTCCAGCCCGTAGAATGATCCATGTCTGACGATACACCTCCAGGTATTGTTTTGTTCTTCAGCCCTTAGAATGATCCACGTCTGTCGATACACCTCTAGGTATTGTTTTGTTCTTCATCCAGTAGAATGATCCATGTATGTCGATGCACCTCTAGGTATTGTTTTGTTCTTCAGCCCGTAGAATGATCCATGTCTGTCGATACACCTCTAGGTATTGTTTTGCTCTTCACCCTCTTAACTAATTGTTCTCCAACTGGTATCGTTAAATTGCAATTAGTATCTTTACTTTAACTTAAGTGGATGCTCACCCCTCACATTTCTAGGCCACGGATGTTAACACAAGAGTTGAACAATCCCTCTGGTCCCCAGCCACAAACTACCAACTAAATAATGTACTTTATAAAACAACTCCACATCACCCCACTTCAGTTGACCCACATATATTACCCGGTTTTAATTTTAGTACATTTCTGAAAGAGAAAATATATTTACTTGCTAGTTCACCAATGCAATCTTTCCTACCTTTAAATCAACCTCGTCATTAATGCGACCATACAATTCCAACCAGACCATCAGACTAATTATTTCTCCCTATTGCATTAGTAGCACCAATTATCGCGGTAATCGAACTCTCAATTATACTTTTTAAATAATTACATTAATTTCTCCTTCAAATTTCGTACTGGCGGTTTGTGATAATTTTATCATGTTTTTTATTACCGTCTGTAGAGCGTTGTCTGAATATGAAATCGATCCAATTTTAAAGCAATATTGTTTCCATCATATGTATGTTGGTACACAATCGTTGCAGAAACCAGTTGGCTTAGTTATCAAAGGACACTTAAAATATGTTAGTTTATTTTAACATTTTTTTGTTCGAATTTGTAGTAATCATTAACCTTTACATATGTTGAATCCATTTGCTTTTTTCTTGTTAGTTTAACCAATAAATGAAACTGAATAAATTATTTCTAAACATTACTTACTCTCAGTTGGTTTCCGCAGTGTGTGTCCAATCCAGCGCCATCGTCTTCGCTGTATCTCTTTCTCCATGGGTATTTGTCTGGAATATTAACATAATTCTATGTTAATGATTTTTTCCTGCTATTTCCATCCTTTCATTCTGCTCAAGCATCCGTTACAACCACACTATATAGAATATCTCTCTTCAACTGAGACACAACATTCTTTTGTTTAGAATCCCCAAAGAAAACGACACAGAGGAAGACCAAAACATTATTGGAGAAGACAGATGGAAGTAGAGATGAAAAGGATGGGGAAGACATGGAATAATCTTAAACAAAGGACAAAAACATAACGGCCTGGAAAGTGTTATTAAAGTCCTACGTTCTACAAGGAGTTGAAAGTGTTTGTTGAAGACCTACGTTCTACAAGGAGTTGAAAGTGTTTGTTGAAGATCTATGCTCCAAAGGAGTTGAAAGTGTTTGTTGAAGACCTATGATGAACAGAGAGTTAAAAGTGTTTGTTGAAGACCATTGCTCCACAGGGAGTTTAAAGTGTTTGTTGAAGACCTATGATGAACAGAGAGTTGAAAGTGTTTGTTGAAGACCATTGCTCCACAGGGAGTTGAAAGTGTTTGTTGAAGACCTATGATGAACAGAGAGTTGAAAGTGTTTGTTGAAGACCATTGCTCCACAGGGAGTTAAAAGTGTTTGTTGAAGACCATTGCTCCACAGAGAGCTGAAAGTGTTTGTTGAAGACCTATGATGAACAGAGAGTTGAAAGTGTTTGTTGAAGACCATTGCTCCACAGGGAGTTGAAAGTGTTTGTTGAAGACCTATGCTTCACAGGGAGTTGAAAGTGTTTGTTGAAGACATATGCTCCACAGGGAGTTGAAAGTGTTTGTTGAAGACCTATGCTCCATAGGGAGTTGAAAGTGTTTGTTGAAGACCTATGATCAACAGAGAGTTGAAAGTGTTTGTTGAAGACATATGCTCCACAGGGAGTTGAAAGTGTTTGTTGAAGACCTATGCTCCACAGGGAGTTGAAAGTGTTTGTTGAAGACCTATGCTCCATAGGGAGTTGAAAGTGTTTGTTGAAGACCTATGATCCACAGAGAGCTGAAAGTGTTTGTTGAAGACCTATGATCCATAGAGAGCTGAAAGTGTTTGTTGAAGACCTATGCTCCACAGAGAGCTGATAGTATTTGTTGAAGACCTATGATCAACAGAGAGCTGAAAGTGTTTGCTGAAGACCTATGATCCACAGAGAGCTGAAAGTGTTTGTTGAAGACCTATGATCAACAGAGAGCTGAAAGTGTTTGTTGAAGACCTATGATCCACAGGGAGTTGAAAGTGTTTGTTGAAGACGTATGATCAACAGAGAGTTGAAAGTGTTTGTTGAAGACCTATGATCCACAGAGAGTTGAAAGTGTTTGTTGAAGACCTATGATCAACAGAGAGTTGAAAGTGTTTGTTGAAGACCTATGATCAACAGAGAGTTGAAAGTGTTTGTTGAAGACCTATGATCAACAGAGAGCTGAAAGTGTTTGTTGAAGACCTATGATCAACAGAGAGCTGAAAGTGTTTGTTGAAGACCTATGATCAACAGAGAGTTGAAAGTGTTTGTTGAAGACCTATGCTCCACAGGGAGCTGAAAGGTAGAAAAAGAAACAGTACTTGTACTCTAAAAAGCTACTCATTTTTACAAATTAAAATTGTGTTTGGTGTCAAGTTGGCAAAATTCGTCTACAAATTAAAATTGTGTTTGGTGTCAAGTTGGCAAAATTCGTGCTTAAAATCTTTCTGATTTCGACACAGATTTTAACATTCGTGAGTAGTGGGAGGCGCACGTTATGGTCTTACTTTTTTAGTTGACCAAAGAATAGGGTATACCCTACGAAGTCCAGTACCCTATGAGTACAGGAGTTATATAGAGACTACGGCAAGCTGCGGCAAGCTGCGGCAAGCCAGAGTGATGTCATGATATATATGTATATATGTATAGGGCTTGTATAGTGCATGAAGAGGGTTGGTGGTTGAGGGGGATAATTACTGATCATGTATTGGACATCAGTTTTTCCCGCCAAAGTGACTTCCAATAGGAGCTAGTGTGTGTGTGTGTTGTCCGGCTATAGACCACGCCCACTCCGGAAGTGAAACTACCATATTAGGGAGTAGTGATACGTTAGTTATTTCATGGATATGGTGAGCATTTATACATATAATAGTAATAAATTAATAGTTATTATATCTAGGTGGGCGTAAATGGGCCTCGTATTTAAGATATGGACCATAAGTAGGTATATATACATACATATATTGGCAAATCTTGCTGGCGGTATTAACGAACAGTCATTTTCTCCTACCGTGGCACATAATGACCCAATCGTTGCCGCTCTCGCGTGAGTTTATTGATTATTGTCTCAAGCGAGCGCGAAACGCAACAGGTTATGTAAAAAAAGGCGCGTACACGATTTAATATATTCATTCGACTAGCGTCGGTCGGGCAGTCGGTCACTTAGTCAACCACAGTGTTAACACTGCTAGATAGGTCCATATCTGTAAATTAATAACAGATTCTGTGAACACTCTCAACGTTTCTATTTAGCGAGCTGAGCCTGGAGAATACTCGCCCACATCTAGGACAATTGTATTAATTACCAGCCATCGTGTTCCTTTAGGCTACCTCTCCAAAAGAGAGAGGAAAAAAAATATATATAAACTAACTAGCTAGAATAACTCAAACCAATACGCTAATTGGGAAGAGCGCTATGGATATTAGTGAGCAGTGTATTTTACAAAAAAAACCGACCGCAAGGTTAGCATGTCTTATCTTATTCTCTCTTCATCGCTTATTTATTTTTTTTTTAAGGCTATTTTTAAGATACTCTAACTTTTTAATATTTCAAATTACTTTAGGGGACGTTTGCCGAAGAGTTGGTGACAATCCATCATTTGGATGATCTTACAGAGGATAGACGCTCAACGTGGATGCAGGTTGCCTGTGACAGGCACAGATTTGCGAGAAGAATAGCAACAACGGCATTAGTTATAGAGCCTATTCTTCAACCGCCAACGTCAAAAGCAGGATAAATAGCGTCTCTTCCAAAAATCGAGAAGGAAACAAGCGCCATAATTAGAGATGTAATAAGTAAAACGAACAAAAACCGCAACTTCTAAAACTATCAAACGTGCGATAAACCTAATACCCAACAAGCCCATGCTGCAATTGACAAACTACCAGTCATACACAACGCGTTTTTTTAAATAATTTTTTCACCTAGCGAAAAACCTACGATCCTCCCTTTACGATTCTGACGTGAACACTAGACTCGCGATATAACAGTTTGCAACCGATGCCTCCAACTACACATCGTAGAAAAACTACAATATGGATATTCTCACATGGCGGATTTCTATTAAAATGTTTGCAAAACATATATATTAAAATATAAATTTAAAATGTTGGTTTTTATAAAGAAAAGAGCGTCTGTTTTTTTGTGTGTGTTATACATTATTCTTATCAGGTTAATAAACTTTGTGGGAATCCATAGTGACTCACCAACTTCCAAACCATTCCTCTGTCTAAACTAGCAAATACCGTTTCGTAATCTTTGTTCAATTGTTATACGTAGAGTAGTTATGTGATCAACACATGAGCTGTTCTTCCTAAAAAATACGTGTGCGTCTCTCAAATGTTTCTCTGTGACCTTTTTTTAGTCTCTCCAAAATAAATCTACTTAATTTTTTTTTTTATTCATCCTGGCACTGATAGCAGCATAATTCCCATATAATATGTACACCCCTGTAAACTTCCTTTCTAATGGTAGTTGATCATATAACCTTCTTCCGTCTCCCAAATGTTATCTAATAGAGTATGTAACATCATGGTAGAGGTGTTAATACTCCGAAGGAATTTCATCTGGCCCTATGGCTTTACCATTTTTTAATAACTTCTACTGGTAGTATATCTTGAGGATTATTTGAGCCGGGTCTGTTCCAAAAGTTCTTCAAAGTGCTATTTCCATCTCTCTAGGTGTTCCCTTATAGTACTAGGCAGATTTCCTGTCTTATCTCTAATAAAGGCAGCAATCTGTTTGCATTTTCCACACAATTTTCTGTGTACGGATGTACAGTGCTTTATAATTCCATTTTAATTGCTGCTTCCTCTGCCTCTTTAGCTAGATCATCTATATATTTCCGCTGGCCACTTTTACTCTCTCCAGAACGATTCTGCGTAATATATTTCTTGACACTGATAACGGCTACCATGGAGCGTCATTCCGCTCTGTCTCTTGCTTTAATGGTGCACGTTGTCATAGGCTGACGTGTTCATCTTTTGATGTTACTCGTCCATGTTAGTCGTGGTCTGCCTCTCCCTCTTTTACTTTGTATTTTCCCCTCCAGGATTACTTTTAGTAGACTGTTGTGTCTTTTAACATGGCCCAACAACCGCATTTGTCTTGTTTGAATTGTGCTTAGTAGTTCTCTTTTCGTTGTTAGTTGTTTTAAGACTTCATCGTTGTTTTCTTTTCCTTCCATCCAATTCTACCTATTCTTCTATATACCACATATCAAAGGCTTCAGTTGTCTGTTCAGTTTTCTTGTCTAACGTCCCTGTTTATGCACCATTTAGGAATGTTGAGAAGACAACATTTTGCTATTCTTAGTTTTAGCCCTGATCTTATTTGCCTTGATGTTAGTATATTTTTCATGGCATTAACGTTATTTTTCACCATTCATATTCTTTTGCTTATTTCAATTTTACATTTTCAATTACTGGTTATAGTATGTACAAGGTAGTTGTAGCTCTGAACTATCTCCAAGTCTATTCCTTCAATTTTGATATCCACTTGCTGGTTTTGAATATTTTCTTTGTTTATTGTCATAGTTTTACTTTCTTTTGATATTCATATCTAATCCATATTTATTTATTTATTTTTTATTATTTTTTTTGGCTTGTCATGTTTAATTCATTAAGTAATGTTGTAGATCTTTATGATTTTCTGGTACTAATACAGTATCATCAGCATATTTTAGGTTAATGATCATCTCTCCATATTAATGTTTAGGTATGGCATTTATGTGATGTTTTAAAGATTTTCTCGATGTATATACTGCACAAGCATGTTTTACTCCTCTTTTTATAAAATAGGTATCGAGTTCTCTTTGTTATATTTTATTATCGCTGTTTGCCCGCAGTATAAATTATTTATTTCAGTCATCCTTCAAAACTGGGAACTATTGATATGGTGATACGAGGGATCAACAACAATATATTTTTCTGACACCGTAATCTCTGATAAACTCACAGACAGCATTACGAGTGACGTCGATAATTTTTTTTGTTTGGAAAAGTTGAGATAGTTTAACATCTGTTGAACGGGTTCTTTTCAATATTGGATATTCAGATGAGACCAAAATCAAAGCAGAATCCATAATTACCGAGCTAGGCGAAACACTGGGATGTGCTGTTGGTGACGCATGCGAAAAAGATGATGGTGTTATTGTCGAAACACCATGATGGTTGAGTGAACATGTTGTTGACATGACAGATACGGTTGTCGTTATTGTTGCTGACAACAACAAATTTTTTTATTTGGTGATGAGTATGTGAAAGATCGTGATATCATTTGTATCCTAGATGTGTTGAAGCGAAGAGATTTCTATCTTGCAGATACACCTGCAAATGTTCGCCTTTTCCAGCAAAGATCCTACACAAGGGAGAAGGCTAATGGGTCTGTAATTCTTGGAGATCAATTTTATTTGTGACTTTTCCGAGTCAAGGAATGGTATGTTGAGATCTCCTCCCACACAGATGATGCTTGTCCTAAGTGTCAAATATTGTTAACGAGCCTGAAAAACCAGTCATCGAGGTGGCATTGTCGGCAGGTTTGAAGAAATCAATCTCGAACTCTGATATTGACAAATACATATCTCTCCCCAATTATCATTATAGATCTGTCTGACATCATATGGAAGAATATCTAAAGCGTCATCGTCAACTGTTAGTTTTCTTCTTTTCGCAGAACATCCAGTTTCCACTCGATGTGATAGCTCGTTTGTGTGACGCCGATGAAGAAGTAGAAGGAGTCTGTATGGGGAACGATGAATACTGCTGTAGTTCGTATGTAAATTGTCGCTACTATTAAACGACGAACTGTAAAGAGGCCGTATGGGTGAGTGGTAGCGATACAGGTAGTGATATTGCATTTTTGGTTTTCTAGATGTTTTTTTCTTTAGATTGTTGAGGTGCATTTGCACACGAAATATCACCAATAGTTTTGTTTTCACTAGCAGAAAAATCACCATAGACTTTTTTCTCCCACAGATCCTCATTTCTTATCTTATATCCGAACTTATCTTGGAACTAGTTTCCTGACGTATTTGTGACACAGGTGACTTCCTACCGCTGAGAGTTATTTTCACGAGCCATCGTTTAAGAGCTGTTGAACTGGGCTCTTTTCGATATTGGATATTCAGATGAGTCCAGAATCAGGATGAATCCATAATGACTGAGCTACTCGAAACACTGAGATGTGCTGTTGGTGACACATGTGAAAAAAGATGATGGCGTTGTTGTCGAAACATCATGATGGCTGAGTGAACATGTTGTTGACATGACAGATACTGTTGTCGTTATTGATGCTGACAACACAGTTGTTTTTTTTTCGGTGATGAGCATGTGAAATGTTGTATCACCCCATCAACTGACAACATGGTAAAAACTTGTAGTCGGTGGCTCTGGTGTACGACTCGTTATGACAGAGGTTGACACACTCACAGAGTTTGTAGTGTCAACATAAGAACATACCCAGATTTGTCAACGCATCGGAGATTGTAGGATCAGCACAGTTGACATGCCCACGTGCCTCAACACACACTCGATTGTAATGTCTCTGCTCTACATGTATTATCGATGTTCTTGTAGTCGACACTGTCGTGGTGTGATCGTTCAAGATGTCATAGATGTCGACACACTAGGCTGTAATGTCGGTGATATATGTGAAGGTATTGGTGTAGTGAGAATACAATTTGTAATGTCAACTCCCCACATTCTCTCTTATTAACAACTAGTCGAGTCACCTTTCATGATAAGCGTGGTCGGTGACGCACACATTTCGATGTTGTTTTAATGGTGTCGAGCAAAATTTAATATCAAAATATATAAAAAATGTTCAAACTTTTTTGTTTTTATGTTGATGTAGTTGTAGTCTTGCGCGCATCAGAATAACGAGATCGCCATCACTGAGACCGGTGTCGACACGCTCTCTGTTTTGTGTGAGATATGTCAACTGAACGTATGTTTTGTTTCTACCCTAGCTGTGTTCTAGTAAGTTGGTTTTTGTGTACCAGATCAACCTTTTATTCATCATCTTCCACAGCAACTTTCCTACATAAGGGAGCAGGCAGATGGGTCTGTAATTCTTGGAGATAATTTGTGTGTGTGTTTGACTTTTCTGAGTCAAGGTATGGTATGTAGAGATCTCCTCCCAAGCAGATGATACGTGTCCTAAGTGTCAAATATTGTTAACGATCATGAAAAAACCAGTCATCGAGGTGGCATTGTCGACAGGCTTGAAGAAATCAATGTCGAAATTTGACATTGACAAATACCTGAACACTGTCCTTCACCCTCATTGTAATGTTTAAGAAAGATTTCCTGGAATGAAATTCGACATCTAGGTGAGCATCGCGTCAAACATATCCTAGGCTGTGATTGAGCTCGATGTTTTACATCCCCTTTGACTGGAGGATGATGAGCCTGTAAATCACGGAAGCCGTGTTGTCATCGAACTGTCTAGGTATGGTATGTAGAGATCTCCTTCCAGGTAGATAATACATGTCTTGAGTGTCAAATTCGGTTAACGATCCTGAAAAAAGACATGATGACGGAATCCTCGAGGTGTGAGGAATATTGTTATAAGACCATGATTAGCATGTACCATACCAACGGACGTAGACAATCATCATACCCGACCATATTTGTCTGTCCACACTGCAACTTATCAGTTCAGTTGTTGAGTGTTTTCCATCTTCTCTCTTTATCGAACACGATCTTTCATTCTTTTTTTTATTTTGCCACTTGTAACCAAGTATTCGAACTTTACTTTTTTTCATGATGTGCCTGTAAAATATCGATTGTTACTTTCGACTGTTGATTAAGAGCTCTCTTTTTGTGTTGGACTGTTTTCAAACATTCAGGGAACGCTCAAATTCTTCTGAGAAAGGCCACATATGCGGTCTCTAAGCGGCTTTTCATTTGGTTGTCTGCTGACCAGCGATGTCACCACCACCTCATGTATACTTGACTCTGACAGGCGATTTGCGAAAAAATAAGAGGGAAGCAAGTAGGTATGAACGCCGTATACAAACAAGACATGAGAATCTGTGGCAAAATCAATCTAGCCAGGGTCTGATGGTGACATATATCGAATGATTTGACATGAACCCTCTACTTTTCAACATCTTCACTTTTAAAAGTAACAGGTGAATCGACTAAGGTATAGATAGCATACTACCCAAAACCGGCGCTTTTTATTCTGCTGCGAAGATAGAGATAGTGGACACGATGTACGTACACGATCAGTAGACTGAACTTACCCAATTGTTCAAAAGACTTGAGCAATTGAGTGAGAATCGAACACTGGTGAACCAGACAAAGACGACTTCAAATTTGTGTCTCTCCGATCAAAGAGATTGTGAACACACTTTCAAAACTTCCACAAGTTGATTCAGAAACTATCGCGATGACCCGCGAAACACGGGTGAGTCGAAAAAAAAAAAAAACACGAGCCATATTACGACCACCAACCAATTCAACCATTCCAACAAAACTAGCATCTGTCATTTTCCCGTTACAACCGAATGTCTGGTGACGAATCGCAAACAGATATTTACAACACCGCTAGTCCAGCGTCATTACCGAACAACAAGTGTCCTTCAACCAAGAAAAATGTTGATCATGTTGATGTCGCAGTCGTCGTGTGGTGGTTACATGCGACATCAACATGATCAACATTTTTCTTGGTTGAAGGACACTTGTTGTTCGGTAATGACGCTGGACTAGCGGTGTTGTAAATATCTGTTTGCGATTCGTCACCAGACATTCGGTTGTAACGGGAAAATGACAGATGCTAGTTTTGTTGGAATGGTTGAATTGGTTGGTGGTCGTAATATGGCTCGTGTTTTTTTTTTTTTCGACTCACCCGTGTTTCGCGGGTCATCGCGATAGTTTCTGAATCAACTTGTGGAAGTTTTGAAAGTGTGTTCACAATCTCTTTGATCGGAGAGACACAAATTTGAAGTCGTCTTTGTCTGGTTCACCAGTGTTCGATTCTCACTCAATTGCTCAAGTCTTTTGAACAATTGGGTAAGTTCAGTCTACTGATCGTGTACGTACATCGTGTCCTTTATCTCTATCTTCGCAGCAGAATAAAAAGCGCCGGTTTTGGGTAGTATGCTATCTATACCTTAGTCGATTCACCTGTTACTTTTAAAAGTGAAGATGTTGAAAAGTAGAGGGTTCATGTCAAATCATTCGATATATGTCACCATCAGACCCTGGCTAGATTGATTTTGCCACAGATTCTCATGTCTTGTTTGTATACGGCGTTCATACCTACTTGCTTCCCTCTTATTTTTTCGCAAATCGCCTGTCAGAGTCAAGTATACATGAGGTGGTGGTGACATCGCTGGTCAGCAGACAACCAAATGAAAAGCCGCTTAGAGACCGCATATGTGGCCTTTCTCAGAAGAATTTGAGCGTTCCCTGAATGTTTGAAAACAGTCCAACACAAAAAGAGAGCTCTTAATCAACAGTCGAAAGTAACAATCGATATTTTACAGGCACATCATGAAAAAAAGTAAAGTTCGAATACTTGGTTACAAGTGGCAAAATAAAAAAAAGAATGAAAGATCGTGTTCGATAAAGAGAGAAGATGGAAAACACTCAACAACTGAACTGATAAGTTGCAGTGTGGACAGACAAATATGGTCGGGTATGATGATTGTCTACGTCCGTTGGTATGGTACATGCTAATCATGGTCTTATAACAATATTCCTCACACCTCGAGGATTCCGTCATCATGTCTTTTTTCAGGATCGTTAACCGAATTTGACACTCAAGACATGTATTATCTACCTGGAAGGAGATCTCTACATACCATACCTAGACAGTTCGATGACAACACGGCTTCCGTGATTTACAGGCTCATCATCCTCCAGTCAAAGGGGATGTAAAACATCGAGCTCAATCACAGCCTAGGATATGTTTGACGCGATGCTCACCTAGATGTCGAATTTCATTCCAGGAAATCTTTCTTAAACATTACAATGAGGGTGAAGGACAGTGTTCAGGTATTTGTCAATGTCAAATTTCGACATTGATTTCTTCAAGCCTGTCGACAATGCCACCTCGATGATTGGTTTTTTCATGATCGTTAACAATATTTGACACTTAGGACACGTATCATCTGCTTGGGAGGAGATCTCTACATACCATACCTTGACTCAGAAAAGTCAAACGCACACACAAATTATCTCCAAGAATTACAGACCCATCTGCCTGCTCCCTTATGTAGGAAAGTTGCTGTGGAAGATGATGAATAAAAGGTTGATCTGGTACACAAAAACCAACTTACTAGAACACAGCTAGGGTAGAAACAAAACATACGTTCAGTTGACATATCTCACACAAAACAGAGAGCGTGTCGACACCGGTCTCAGTGATGGCGATCTCGTTATTCTGATGCGCGCAAGACTACAACTACATCAACATAAAAACAAAAAAGTTTGAACATTTTTTATATATTTTGATATTAAATTTTGCTCGACACCATTAAAACAACATCGAAATGTGTGCGTCACCGACCACGCTTATCATGAAAGGTGACTCGACTAGTTGTTAATAAGAGAGAATGTGGGGAGTTGACATTACAAATTGTATTCTCACTACACCAATACCTTCACATATATCACCGACATTACAGCCTAGTGTGTCGACATCTATGACATCTTGAACGATCACACCACGACAGTGTCGACTACAAGAACATCGATAATACATGTAGAGCAGAGACATTACAATCGAGTGTGTGTTGAGGCACGTGGGCATGTCAACTGTGCTGATCCTACAATCTCCGATGCGTCGACAAATCTGGGTATGTTCTTATGTTGACACTACAAACTCTGTGAGTGTGTCAACCTCTGTCATAACGAGTCGTACACCAGAGCCACCGACTACAAGTTTTTACCATGTTGTCAGTTGATGGGGTGATACAACATTTCACATGCTCATCACCGAAAAAAAAAACAACTGTGTTGTCAGCATCAATAACGACAACAGTATATGTCATGTCAACAACATGTTCACTCAGCCATCATGATGTTTCGACAACAACGCCATCATCTTTTTCACATGTGTCACCAACAGCACATCCCAGTGTTTCGCCTAGCTCGGTAATTATGGATTCTGCTTTGATTTTGGTCTCATCTGAATATCCAATATTGAAAAGAACCCGTTCAACAGATGTTAAACTATCTCAACTTTTCCAAACAAAAAAAATTATCGACGTCACTCGTAATGCTGTCTGTGAGTTTATCAGAGATTACGGTGTCAGAAAAATATATTGTTGTTGATCCCTCGTATCACCATATCAATAGTTCCCAGTTTTGAAGGATGACTGAGATAAATAATTTATACTGCGGGCAAACAGCGATAATAAAATATAACAAAGAGAACTCGATACCTATTTTATAAAAAGAGGAGTAAAACATGCTTGTGCAGTATATACATCGAGAAAATCTTTAAAACATCACATAAATGCCATACCTAAACATTAATATGGAGAGATGATCATTAACCTAAAATATGCTGATGATACTGTATTAGTACCAGAAAATCATAAAGATCTACAACATTACTTAATGAATTAAACATGACAAGCCAAAAAAAATAATAAAAAATAAATAAATAAATATGGATTAGATATGAATATCAAAAGAAAGTAAAACTATGACAATAAACAAAGAAAATATTCAAAACCAGCAAGTGGATATCAAAATTGAAGGAATAGACTTGGAGATAGTTCAGAGCTACAACTACCTTGTACATACTATAACCAGTAATTGAAAATGTAAAATTGAAATAAGCAAAAGAATATGAATGGTGAAAAATAACGTTAATGCCATGAAAAATATACTAACATCAAGGCAAATAAGATCAGGGCTAAAACTAAGAATAGCAAAATGTTGTCTTCTCAACATTCCTAAATGGTGCATAAACAGGGACGTTAGACAAGAAAACTGAACAGACACCTGAAGCCTTTGATATGTGGTATATAGAAGAATAGGTAGAATTGGATGGAAGGAAAAGAAAACAACGATGAAGTCTTAAAACAACTAACAACGAAAAGAGAACTACTAAGCACAATTCAAACAAGACAAATGCGGTTGTTGGGCCATGTTAAAAGACACAACAGTCTACTAAAAGTAATCCTGGAGGGGAAAATACAAAGTAAAAGAGGGAGAGGCAGACCACGACTAACATGGACGAGTAACATCAAAAGATGAACACGTCAGCCTATGACAACGTGCACCATTAAAGCAAGAGACAGAGCGGAATGACGCTCCATGGTAGCCGTTATCAGTGTCAAGAAATATATTACGCAGAATCGTTCTGGAGAGAGTAAAAGTGGCCAGCGGAAATATATAGATGATCTAGCTAAAGAGGCAGAGGAAGCAGCAATTAAAATGGAATTATAAAGCACTGTACAACCGTACACAGAAAATTGTGTGGAAAATGCAAACAGATTGCTGCCTTTATTAGAGATAAGACAGGAAATCTGCCTAGTACTATAAGGGAACACCTAGAGAGATGGAAATAGCACTTTGAAGAACTTTTGGAACAGACCCGGCTCAAATAATCCTCAAGATATACTACCAGTAGAAGTTATTAAAAAATGGTAAAGCCATAGGGCCAGATGAAATTCCTTCGGAGTATTAACACCTCTACCATGATGTTACATACTCTATTAGATAACATTTGGGAGACGGAAGAAGGTTATATGATCAACTACCATTAGAAAGGAAGTTTACAGGGGTGTACATATTATATGGGAATTATGCTGCTATCAGTGCCAGGATGAAAAAAAAAAAAAAATTAAGTAGATTTATTTTGGAGAGACTAAAAAAAAGGTCGGTTGTTTCCAAAATGGAGGAATTATTTTTCTCCGGCTTGGTATATAACCGTTGATCAGAGGTTTAACAAGCCGCTATCGTAAAAACGATGTTGTTAATGAAACGTAGACCTGATACAGAATGTGTAAATTAGCAGTAGATAGTTGTGATAGTTTTTTCGGCCCTAAAACAACAACAAAAATAGGATTCTGGAATGTTCGAACAATGGCCGCTCCGACGAAACATGCACAGGTCGCGAGCGAGATGGACTGATACGATCTAGATATTTTAGGATTAAGCGAAATGCGCTGGCTTGGAACAGGTAGGAGATCTGTTGATAATAAAATAGTAGTTTTTTCTGGAAGGGAAGATGGAAAACACCGTGAAGGAGTAGGCATAATGATGACAGACAAAGCTGCAAGAAGTTTATTAGAATGGGAACCGGTAAACAGCCGTCTGATACGAACACGATACAAAACAAAACATGGAAGACTTTCAATTATTCAATGTTATGCGCCTACTAACGAAGCTGATGATGAAGTTAAGGACGATTTTTATAACCAACTGCAACAACTTATAAACAAAATACCAAAACACGATCTTTTAATTGTAATGGGAGACTTCAACGCCAAAGTAGGACAAGATAACGCAGGAGTGGAACATGTGATGGGGAGAGAAGGCTGTGATAATACTAGTCAGAATGGAGAAAGATTAATAGAATTATGTTTAATAGAAAATTTAGTTATAGGTGGGACATTATTTCCACACAAAAATATTCACAAAACAACATGGATATCTCCTGATGATAGAACCTCCAATCAAATTGACCACCTATGTATTAAACAACAATTCAGATCATCATTAATAGATGTAAGAGCTTACAGAGGTGCTGATGTTAATAGTGACCACAACCTGTGCATTGGGAAAATAAGATTAAAATTTAGAAACCAACAGAAGAGGTCAATTACACATAAAATTGATAGTCATAAACTGAAAGATGAAGCCATAAAGGAAAAGTTTAACATAGAGCTAAGTAATTGTTATACAGCACTCGGTGAAATAGACTTAGATATCAATGAGATGTGGGACTCACAGAGCAAAATACTAATGACAGCAGCAGAAGCAAGTGCTGGACTGAAGAAAATGGAAAAACGAGCTTGGATCTCAGACACCACGTGGAAATACATCAAAGAAAGAAGAGAAGCGAAGAGAGCCATGACTAATGTAAAGACAGATCTTGGAAAGGTTCTGGCAAAAGCAACATACAAAGAATTAGACAACAAAGTGAAAAGTTCAGCAAGAAGAGATACAAGAGCTTATATAGACAATTTGGCAGAGAAAGCAGAAACAGCTGCAATTACAGGAGACAGCAGAACTCTTTATACTGTGCAAAAGATGCTGACAAACACCTATACATCCAGTGGAACACCAATTCTAGACAAATCTGGATCAATGCTAACAACAAGCGCAGACATAAAAGCCCGTTGGGCGGAACACTTCAAAGAAATTCTTAACCGTCCACTACCTCACAGTTTAATAGATTTTGAAACTGAAACACCAGCAGCAGAATTAAATGTAAATTTAGATGACTTCACCTTGAGTGAAATAGAAACCACCTTAAAGCTTATGACCAATAACAAGGCTGCTGGAGAGGATAAGTTAACAGCTGAGATCCTCAAGGCAATTGATAGCCATAATCTAATACATCTCCAAAAAATGTTCAACATCATTTGGAAAACAGAGAAGACGCCTCATAAATGGAAAAAAGGAATCATTGTTAAGATCCCAAAAAAGGGCAATCTTAGAGATTGTAACAACTGGAGAGGCGTGACACTTTTGTCAGTTGCCTCAAAGTTATTCTGCAAAATCATCCTAAATAGAATACAGGATTCAATAGATACAGTAATGCGTGAAGAACAGGCTGGGTTTAGAAAAGGGAGAAGCTGTATTGACCACATTTTCACTCTACGACTTATATTGGAGGAACACATTGAAAAGCAAAAACCTTTTGTACTTAACTTCATCGACTTCAAAAAAGCATTTGATAGTATTCATAGAGATTCTTTGTGGAAAATTCTGAAGCAATATGGTTTACCATCAAAAATCATAAATATTATCAAAGACATGTATGATGGTTACACATGTGCAGTTCGAACAGAGGAAGGACTGAGCGAATGTTTCCCAATAGAAACTGGGGTTAAACAAGGATGTATTTTATCGCCCTTGTTATTTGGAATTGTTATGGACTTCATAATGAAGAAATGCTGCACTGGTAATAAAGGCATCGAATGGATACAAGGAGACCATTTGGAGGACCTCGACTTTGCTGATGACATAGTCCTCATCAGCAGTCAGATAAAAACGATGCAGGAAAACACAAATGAACTATCATCAATAGCCAGCAAAATTGGGCTTGAGATCAATCATGAAAAGACTAAAGTCATGACTAGTTTAATTCCAACAGGTGACAAAATATACATGGAAAACAAACCAGTAGAAGAGATCGATCACTTTATCTATCTTGGAAGTCACATTGATCGAGAAGGGGATACGAGCAAAGAAATTAAAATCAGAATAGCTAAAGCAGCAATGTCTTTCAGAAGCCTTGAAAAGTTGTGGAAATCAAAACTTATCAGCACAAACACAAAACTTAGGCTATTCAAATCAAATGTACTATCAACCCTTACGTATGCGTGTGAAAGCTGGAAAACAACAAGAGATATAGAAACAAAGTTGAACGCATTTGAAAATAAATGTCTAAGGAAAATACTTGGTATAGCATGGAACGAATTCAAAACAAATGAGGAAATTAGAGAAATCGCCAATCAACCACTAATATCTTCAGTAATAAAGAAAAGACGATGGTCATACGTTGGACATGTGATGAGAAGAGATAATAATCGAATAGCAAAGCAAGCCCTCATATGGGAAACAACAGGTAAAAGAAAAAGAGGAAGACCCAGGGAGACACTGAGAAGAACATTGATGAGAGAGGCAAGAGCAGCAGGAATCGGCTCCCTCAATGAGATAGAACTGCTTGCACAGAACAGAGACAGATGGCGAGATTTGATAAAATATCTTTAAAAGAAAACTGCTAGAACAAAAAAATCCATATAGGAGAAGGTGTATCTTGGTCTACGCCCTATGGGCCGGTTACGGCTCGAAAGGTCAATAGATAGAAAAAAAGGTCACAGAGAAACATTTGAGAGACGCACACGTATTTTTTAGGAAGAACAGCTCATGTGTTGATCACATAACTACTCTACGTATAACAATTGAACAAAGATTACGAAACGGTATTTGCTAGTTTAGACAGAGGAATGGTTTGGAAGTTGGTGAGTCACTATGGATTCCCACAAAGTTTATTAACCTGATAAGAATAATGTATAACACACAAAAAAAACAGACGCTCTTTTCTTTATAAAAACCAACATTTTAAATTTATATTTTAATATATATGTTTTGCAAACATTTTAATAGAAATCCGCCATGTGAGAATATCCATATTGTAGTTTTTCTACGATGTGTAGTTGGAGGCATCGGTTGCAAACTGTTATATCGCGAGTCTAGTGTTCACGTCAGAATCGTAAAGGGAGGATCGTAGGTTTTTCGCTAGGTGAAAAAATTATTTAAAAAAACGCGTTGTGTATGACTGGTAGTTTGTCAATTGCAGCATGGGCTTGTTGGGTATTAGGTTTATCGCACGTTTGATAGTTTTAGAAGTTGCGGTTTTTGTTCGTTTTACTTATTACATCTCTAATTATGGCGCTTGTTTCCTTCTCGATTTTTGGAAGAGACGCTATTTATCCTGGTTTTGAAGTTGGCGGTTGAAGAATAGGCTCTATAACTAATGCCGTTGTTGCTATTCTTCTCGCAAATCTGTGCCTGTCACAGGCAACCTGCATCCACGTTGAGCGTCTATCCTCTGTAAGATCATCCAAATGATGGATTGTCACCAACTCTTCGGCAAACGTCCCCTAAAGTAATTTGAAATATTAAAAAGTTAGAGTATCTTAAAAATAGCCTTAAAAAAAAAATAAATAAGCGATGAAGAGAGAATAAGATAAGACATGCTAACCTTGCGGTCGGTTTTTTTGTAAAATACACTGCTCACTAATATCCATAGCGCTCTTCCCAATTAGCGTATTGGTTTGAGTTATTCTAGCTAGTTAGTTTATATATATTTTTTTCCTCTCTCTTTTGGAGAGGTAGCCTAAAGGAACACGATGGCTGGTAATTAATACAATTGTCCTAGATGTGGGCGAGTATTCTCCAGGCTCAGCTCGCTAAATAGAAACGTTGAGATTGTTCACAGAATCTGTTATTAATTTACAGATATGGACCTATCTAGCAGTGTTAACACTGTGGTTGACTAAGTGACCGACTGCCCGACCGACGCTAGTCGAATGAATATATTAAATCGTGTACGCGCCTTTTTTTACATAACCTGTTGCGTTTCGCGCTCGCTTGAGACAATAATCAATAAACTCACGCGAGAGCGGCAACGATTGGGTCATTATGTGCCACGGTAGGAGAAAATGACTGTTCGTTAATACCGCCAGCAAGATTTGCCAATATATGTATGTATATATACCTACTTATGGTCCATATCTTAAATACGAGGCCCATTTACGCCCACCTAGATATAATAACTATTAATTTATTACTATTATATGTATAAATGCTCACCATATCCATGAAATAACTAACGTATCACTACTCCCTAATATGGTAGTTTCACTTCCGGAGTGGGCGTGGTCTATAGCCGGACAACACACACACACACTAGCTCCTATTGGAAGTCACTTTGGCGGGAAAAACTGATGTCCAATACATGATCAGTAATTATCCCCCTCAACCACCAACCCTCTTCATGCACTATACAAGCCCTATACATATATATCATGACATCACTCTGGCTTGCCGCAGCTTGCCGCAGCTTGCCGTAGTCTCTATATAACTCCTGTACTCATAGGGTACTGGACTTCGTAGGGTATACCCTATTCTTTGGTCAACTAAAAAAGTAAGACCATAACGTGCGCCTCCCACTACTTTCGTGTCGATCTATCATTTTGAAAGGCTTTCATTTGTTTGTCTACTGTTGAATCGTGGTCCTATAACAACCAGTCTGAAAAAAGCTGTGTCCCTAGCCAGATCTCCCACCTCTTCTGTTGTGATATGAAACATCAAGTTGACCAAAACCACGCTGTTCTTGGTCTACTCATGTCTCGTTTTACTGCAAACGAACAAGGTTGATTTCTTCAGGTTATTTTTTCTTTCTAACGTTGTGCCTTGTTATGTAGTTGACGTATTTTAATTTCCCGTAAAAAGTTGTTTATGAGGCACTTCTCTTTCATTTTTACTTCTTTTCATTTCTCTTTATTTCTTGTTATATTGTCCAAGGTATTATAAAAAGTTGTATGTAACATCCTGAGAGTTAGGAACATAATAATCTCATTTGCTTTACGTTCGCTGCATTAATGGTGCTGTCTCAAATGTTTTTAATAGTTTTGAATATTTGTGTTGCTGCTGTTATTTTCCTTTTGATTTTCTTCTGACAGTCTCCATTATTTGTCACTACAAATAGCAGTATCAATATGTTGTAAGACGAACTTGTCCTGTGTAGTTTACATTATATTCAGACTTTAGCACTCTTTATAATACAAGATGGAATCTACTGGATCAATATGAATGTAACATGATATTTATAAAATGTCATTTTAGATTACCCTAGAATACCGAAGACTAATGTAGCGGGTCAAAAGCGTAGTTTTTGTTTACGGCGTGTCGTTTACTAGCGACGCAAATTATCTACGCTCTCTAACAATTCTTTTAAAGACTAACGATGCAAGAATAAGCGGAGTTGTCGTCGCGTGAAAAAAGAAGTACAAGAAAACCGCCATACGGGTAAATGCGATGTGTAATCTTAGGTGTTAAGAAGAAAACGTTAAAAGTGATTGCATGTTTTACTCCCTTGCCATTAACTAGAATACTGTCAAAACATTAGCTTTCTTTTCAACTTGCACATTATTGGTCTGTTTGTGTCTGTTGTGTCAACTGAAGGCCTACCAAGCCGCCGCATCAACCATGGTTTGTTTGTGTCTGTTGTATCAACTGAAGGCCTACCAAGCCGCCGCATCAACCATGGTTTGTTTGTGTCTGTTGTATCAACTGAAGGCCTACCAAGCCGCCGCATCAACCATGGTTTGTTTGTGTCTGTTGTATCAACTGAAGGCCTACCAAGCCGCCGCATCAACCATGGTTTCTTCCTCCTCGACGTAGAGAGCTCTAACCATACCCACATTTTTTTCCTTTTCTTACAATTTTTCATTCATGCTTTCACCTTATCTGTAGCGGCTTGGCAGTTCAAAACAATAGTTGGCTCATTTATCAAAAGAACAGTTGGCTCATTTATCAAAAGAACAGTTGGCTCATTTATCAAAAGAACAGTTGGCTCATTTATCAAAAGAACAACTGGCTCATTTATCAAAAGAACAATTGGCTTATTTATCAAAAGAACAATTGGCTCATTTATCAAAAGAACAATTGGCTCATTTATCATAACAATATTTGGCTCATTTATCAAAACAACATTTAGCTCATTGATCAAAGCAGCAAGTACCTCATTAATCAAAACAATAAAGGGTTCATTGATCAAAGCAGTAAGTGGCTAATTTATCAAGGCACCAAGTGGTCCATTTCTCAAATCAGCAAGTCGTTCATTTCTCAAAACAACAAGTGGCTCATTGATCAACGCAGCAAGTCTCTAAATTATCAAAATATCAACTGGCTCACTTATCAAAAGTAACGAAGAGCTAAAATATTAAAATAGCAACTTGCTGATGTATCCAAGCAGCAACAGGTCATATTTTTTCTTCTTTCAAGAACCGAATATAAGACGTGGGTGGATGCCAGTCATATTAGCAAACACTGTAACTATGTTTACCTAAGTGGCCACTAGGGAGTCACGTAATAATGTCGTTTGACAATTAGGATCATTTTTGTTTTCCAGAATAACAGCTTTGGTTTCACAACATCGACTGGCTTTTTTCTAGCTATCGTAGACACCTGATATTTTGGCTTTTCATGTCAGTAAACAGGATGTTTGAGGCAAATCAAGGGAAGTAATTAAAACATAAGAGTGGTCTAGCAATGATGTCTGTTGTGTGTAACATAATTATGATTTACAGAGGAATATATCCGTTTCAGAGAAATGGTAAATGAGATCGAAAGTAGTTAAAACTAATGCTAGACGTTCTAAGGCTCTGTAAATAACACGTAGATACGTGTGCATACAGATAAAACATTGAAAATAAAACATACGTGTAAATGAATTTAAATATCAGGAAACATTGTTAAAATCAGATGGTAGATATGCGACAGATGGGAGATGCAGAATGGCTCAGGCAAAAGCAGCTTTACAAAAAATAAGGAAGATACTGTGCAATCCATTTTTGACAATAGAAACAAGAAAAAGAGTTCTTAAATGTTATGTAGAGCCTGCCTTAACATATGGATGTGAATCATGGACGATAGGACAACAGACAAGAAAATATAAACAAATGCACATAATTGTACAAATTCGGGCATTTATACAAATATAGTTATGTACAAATCAGAGTTATGTACAAATATAGAGTTATATATATATATAATAGAGTTTACTATAAAAAAATAAGGAGTTACATTCAAAAATAGTTATATAGAAATTATAATTATATACAAAATTAGAGCTATATTCAAATCAGAGTACTTACAAATATTGCGTTATGTATAAACCAGTTATATAGAAATCAGAGTTATATAGAAAATATAGTTTTTAAAAAAATAAAAATCAAAGTTTTATACAAATCCAAGTTTTTAACAAATAAGAATTTTAACAAATAAAATTTTAACAAATAAGAATTTTAACAAATAAGAATTTTAACAAATATAGATTTATATAGAAAGTAAAGTTAGTAACAGTTTTTTTGTTTTTGTCATAACCAACATATTCTACATATACATATTCTAGGTGATATGGCTGAGATTATGTCAGGCTGTTTGACTATTCAAAAAAGAAACCCTGCTACCCATTTTCGTGTCGTGTCGTTCCGAAGAAAATTCGCCACGTTTGAGATTTAGTATCGGGCGTTTCTATTTAATAGCGAAGACATGAACCCACACAGCCACAGAGACCTGGGAATTGCTTGACGTTTTGGTCAACGTAAATCTCCCTCATTAAATACCCTCATTTCGTAGACACCTCTGATGTCCTATAATCATAACACCTTGAATTCTTTCATCCATATTTGTCATTTACAAATTAATTTCCTCTCATTTCAGGAGAAACCCGTGTATCTCTTATCGACAAATCATACCCGCCATCAACCAATTATTTCACGTTACATTCGGGTTTATCTAATCTTTGAAACAGGCATCTGTTAATTACTTTTCATCAAAAATATAAACATAGGGGTATATTTAAGAAATCTCGTAGTCTCGTCTTAAAACTATAATGCAATGGATGGAGCAATGTAACAATGAGAATCACTCTTCCGATCCTAAACTATGAGAGACCCTCGGATGGAGCAATGTCCCAATGAGAACCACTCTTCCTGTCCTATACTATGAGAGACCCTTGGATGGAGCAATGTCCCAATGAGAACCACTCTTCCTATCCTATACTATGAGAGACCCTTGGATGGAGCAATGTCCCAATGAGAACCACTCTTCCTATCCTAAACTATAAAAGACCATTGGATGGAGCAATGTCCCAATGAGAACCACTCTTCCTGTCCTATACTATAAGAGACCCTTGGATGGAGCAATGTCCCAACGGGAACCACTTTTCCTATCCTATACTATGAGAGACTCTTGGATGGAGCAATGCCCCAATGAGAACCACATTCCTATCCTAAACTATAAAAGACCCTTGCATGGAGAAATGTCCCAATAAGAATCACTCTTCCAATCCTATACTATGAGAGACCCTTGGATGGAGAAATACCCAGATGAGAACTCTCTTCCTATCCTAAACTATAAAAGACCCTTGCATGGAGCAATATCCCAATGAGAACCACTCTTCCTATCCTAAACTATAAGAGACCATTGGATGGAGCAATGTCCCAATGAGAACCACTCTTCCTATCCTATACTATGAGATACCCTTGGATGGAGCAATGTCCCAAAGAGAACCAAACTCTTCCAATCCTATACTATGATAGACCCTTGGGTGGAGCAATGTCCCAATGAGAACCACTCTTCCTATCCTATACTATGATAGACCCTTGGATGGAGCAATATCCCAATGAGAATCACTCTTTTTATCATAAAATATAAGAGACCTTTGGATGGAGCAATGTCCCAATGAGAACTACTCTTCCTAACCTAAACTATAAGAGACCCTTGGATGGAGCAATGTCCCAATGAGAACCACTCTTCCTATCCTATACTATGATAGACCCTTGGATGGATCAATGTCCCAATGAGAACCACTCTTCCTATCCTAAACTATGAGAGACCCTTGGATGGAGCAATGTCCCAATGAGAACCACTATTCCTATCCTATACTAGGAGAGACCATTGGATGGAGCAATGTCCCAATGAGAACCACTATTCCTGTCCTATACTATAAGAGACCCTTGGATGGAGCAATGTCCCAACGGGAACCACTTTTCCTATCCTATACTATGAGAGACTCTTGGATGGAACAATGCCCCAATGAGAACCACATTCCTATCCTAAACTATAAAAGACCCTTGCATGGAGAAATGTCCCAATAAGAATCACTCTTCCAATCCTATACTATGAGAGACCCTTGGATGGAGAAATACCCAGATGAGAACTCTCTTCCTATCCTAAACTATCAAAGACCCTTGCATGGAGCAATATCCCAATGAGAACCACTCTTCCTATCCTAAACTATAAGAGACCATTGGATGGAGCAATGTCCCAATGAGAACCACTCTTCCTATCCTATACTATGAGATACCCTTGGTTGGAGGAATGTCCCAAAGAGAACCAAACTCTTCCAATCCTATACTATGATAGACCCTTGGGTGGAGCAATGTCCCAATGAGAACCACTCTTCCTATCCTATACTTTGATAGACCCTTGGATGGAGCAATATCCCAATGAGAATCACTCTTTTTATCATAAAATATAAGAGACCTTTGGATGGAGCAATGTCCCAATGAGAACTACTCTTCCTAACCTAAACTATAAGAGACCCTTGGATGGAGCAATGTCCCAATGAGAACCACTCTTCCTATCCTATACTATGATAGACCCTTGGATGGAGCAATGTCCCAATGAGAACCACTCTTCCTATCCTAAACTATGAGAGACCCTTGGATGGAGCAATGTCCCAATGAGAACCACTATTCCTATCCTGTACTAGGAGAGACCATTGGATGGAGCAATGTCCCAATGAGAACCACTATTCCTATCCTATACTAGGAGAGACCATTGGATGGAGCAATGTCCCAATGAGAACCACTATTCCTATCCAATACTAAGAGAGACCATTGGATGGAGCAATGTCCCAATGAGAACCACTATTCCTATCATATACTAGGAGAGACCATTGGATGGTCAATGTCCTAGTGAGAACCACTCTTCCTATCCTATACTATGATAGACCCTTAGATGGAGCAATGTCCCAATGAGAACCACTCTTCCTGTCCTATATTATGAGAGACCCTTGGATGGAGCAATGTCCCAATAAGAACCACTCTTCCTATCCTAAACTATAAAAGACCATTGGATGGAGCAATGTCCCAATGAGAACCACTCTTCCTGTCCTATACTATAAGAGACCCTTGGATGGAGCAATGTCCCAATGAGAAACACTCTTCCGATCCTAAAATATTGGAGACCTTTGGATGGAGCAATGTCCCTATGAGAAACAATCTTCCTGTCCTATACTGTGTTAGACCCTTGGTTGGAGCAATGTCCCAATGCGAACTACTCTTCCTGTCCTATACTATGAGAGACCCTTGGATGGAGCAATGTCCCAATGAGAACCACTCTTCCTGTCCTATACTATGAGAGAACTTTGGATGGAGCAATGTCCCAATGAGAACCACTCTTCCTGTCCTATACAATGAGAGACCTTTGGATGGAGCAATCTCCCAACGGGAACCACTTTTCCTATCCTATACTATGAGAGACCTTTGGATGGAGCAATGTCACAAAGGGAACCACTTTTCCTATCCTATACTATGAGAGACTCTTGGATGGAGCAATGCCCCAATGAGAACCACATTCCTATCCTAAACTATAAAAGACCCTTGCATGGAGCAATGTCCCAATGAGAACCACTCTTCCTATCCTAAACTATAAGAGACCATTGGATGGTGCAATGTCCCAATGAGAACCACTCTTCCTATCCTAAACTATGAGAGACCTTTGGATGAGAAACAAGTCCTATACTGTTCCCTGGATGGAGCAAAATGCGAACCACTCTTCCTGTCCTATACTATCCTTGGATATGTCCCAATGAGTGTATAGACCCTTGGATGAGCAAGCAATGTCCTATCCAATGCGAACCACTCTTCCTGTCCTATACTATAAGAGACCCTTGGATGGAGCAATGTCCCAATGAGAACCAGATCCTAAACTATGATGAGATTCCTGTCCCTGTGTTTGGATGGAGCAATGTCCCAATGCGTCCCTATACTTTGGATGGAGCAATGATACTCTTCCTGTCCTATATATTGGATGGAGAGACCCTTGGATGGAGCAATGTCCTATACTATGAGATGGACACCTCTTCCTATCCTAAACTATAAAAGACCCTGCATGGAGCAATGTCCCAATGAGAACCACTCTTCCTACCATTTGGATGGGAGCAATGTCCCAATGGAGCAATGTCCCCAACTCTGTCCTGTAGACCCCTATACTATAAGAGACCCTTGGATGGAGCAATGAGTGTCCAATGAGAACCATTCTTCCGATCCTATAAAAACTATGATGAGACCTATACTATCGATGGAGCAATGCAATGTCTCTATGAGAAACAATATTCCTGTCCTATACTGTGTTAGACCCTTGGATGGAGCAATGTCCCAATGCGAACCACTATTCCTTTCCTATACTATGAGAGAACTTTGGATGGAGCAATGTCCCAATGAGAACCACTCTTCCTGTCCTATACAATGAGAGACCTTTGGATGAAGAAATCTACCAACGGGAACCACTTTTCCTATCCCATACTATGAGAGACCTTTGGATGGAGAAATGTCCCAAAGGGAACCACTTTTCCTATCCTATACTATCAGAGACTCTTGAATGGAGCAATGCCCCAATGAGAACCACATTCCTATCCTAAACTATAAATGACCCTTGCATGGAGAAATGTCCCAATGAGAACCACTCTTCCTATCCTAAACTATAAGAGACCATTGGATGGTGCAATGTCCCAATGAGAACCACTCTTCCTAACCTAAACTATGAGAGACCTTTGGATGGAGCAATGTCCCTATGAGAAACAATCTTCCTGTCCTATACTGTGTTAGACCCTTGGATGGAGCAATGTCCCAATGCGAACCACTCCTACTGTCCTATACTATGAGAGACCCTTGGATGGAGCAATGTCCCAATGAGAATCACTCTTTTTATCATAAACTATAAGAGACCTTTGGATGGAGCAATGTCCCAATGAGAACTACTCTTCCGAACCTAAACTATAAGAGACCCTTGGATGGAGCAATGTCCCAATAAGAACCACTCTTCCTATCCTATACTATGATAGACCCTTGGATGAAGCAATGTCCCAATGAGAACCACTCTTCCTATCCTAAACTATGAGATACCCTTGGATGGAGCAATGTCCCAATGAGAACCACTATTCCTATCCTATACTAGGAGAGACCATTGGATGAAGCAATGTCCCAATGAGAACCACTATTCCTATCCTATACTAGGAGAGGCCTTTGGATGGAGCAATGTCCCAATGAGAACTACTCTTCCGAACCTAAACTATAAGAGACCCTTGGATGAAGCAATGTCCCAATAAGAACCACTCTTCCTATCCTAAACTATGAGAGACCCTTGGATGGAGCAATGTCCCAATGAGAACCACTATTCCAATCCTATACTAGGAGAGACCATTGGATGAAGCAATGTCCCAATGAGAACCTCTATTTCTATCCTATACTAGGAGAGACCATTGGATGGAGCAATGTCCCAATGAGTACCACTCTTTTTATCCTAAACTATAAGAAAACTTTGGATGGAACAATGTCCCAATGAGAACCACTCTTCCTGTCCTATACAATGAGAGACCTTTGGATGAAGAAATCTACCAACGGGAACCACTTTTCCTATCCCATACTATGAGAGACCTTTGGATGGAGCAATGTCCCCAAGGGAACCACTTTTCCTATCCTATACTATCAGAGACTCTTGAATGGAGCAATGCCCCAATGAGAACCACATTCCTATCCTAAACTATAAATGACCCTTGCATGGAGAAATGTCCCAATGAGAACCACTCTTCCTATCCTAAACTATGAGAGACCTTTGGATGGAGCAATGTCCCTATGAGAAACAATCTTCCTGTCCTATACTGTGTTAGACCCTTGGATGGAGCAATGTCTCAATGAGAACCACTCTTCCTATCCTAAACTATGAGAGACCCTTGGATGGAGCAATGTCCCAATGAGAACCACTCTTCCTATCCTATACTATGAGAGACCCTTGGATGGAGCAATGTCTCAATGAGATCCACTCTTCCTACTTTAAACTATAAAAGACCCTAGGATGGAGCAATGTCCCAATGAGAACCACTCTTCCTATCCTATACAATGCTAGAGCTGCCAATATTAAACGAGAAACAGACATTGTAAATGTTATCAATTATTTGAGTCAAAGAGACATTTACAGGCCTCATAAACACCGGCTATATTTTGAAAAGGCTCCCCATTGCTGCTCTGCCTCAACTGGTTTTTGCTTTATGAGACTATCAGTGAGTCATACACGAGTCATCATTTCATGTTATCACTTGTCGAATATAGCCCCGATAGCTCAGTGGTTAGTGAACTGGACTACAAAGGACAAGACGTAGTGTTCGATCCCAACCGACGGCTTCAGGTTCACCCAGCTTTTAATGGGTACCGGATTTTCTTCTGGTAAAGTAAAGCGGTATGGACGTAATACCGACCACATTACCCCAAAAATCATGTGCTGAAGGTCTATAAAATGTAGGGTCACTAACACCATATTCCCTATACGCCACTTCGCGTGACGGGGGTACTTTACTTTTTTTTACTTGTCGCACATTTTGATCTTTCTGGAACACGCCGTTTGATATCTGTTGTTTTTTTTTTCTTCAAATATGGGTCACGTGTGATTGTGAAAGCAAATGTGCTTATCTAATTCAGTCTCTTTCCGGCGGAATGAATGAACAATGTGTGAGTTGTTTCTTGTGTACGTTTCATGGAACGTGTAGCAAGGACAGAACTATGTTATTGATCTTTGTGGTGACTGGGCATAGATTAACATCCACGATTCTCAAACCAGGTTGCAGGGGTACTTGCTGGAAGATCTCCGACGCATTTTTAACTTTCATTCTGTTTATAAAAAATGTTGGAAATTACCTTGAACTATTGTTTAAGCTACAATATTGTAAACAATAATATGAAACTAGTGATCGGAGAATTGACATAACAAATACAATAAAATAAAATAAATGCAAGAAAGTGACACGAGGTCCGTCGCTGCAGAACCTTCAAATCAGTACGAGACAGCGGTGTTCAAAGATATTGCATTTTAAAATTATTTCCGTTCACGAGCCGTTATTTATTTAGTTTTTTTTTTCTTCACAATTCAATTCATAGAAACTCAGCTTTGAGTGGCGATTTTTTTGAGTGACATCAAATTGTCTTTGAGTGACATCTAACGCAGGGCTTCTCAAACTTTTCAACTCTCAAGAACCCCTTGAATTAATTGACAGAACTTGGGGACCCCTTCATAAACAAATTATTATACTATCATTATTCATATATTGCTTTTTCTTTTATAAATTGCAGTTTATATCGAAAGTACATATATATATATATATATATATATATATATATGATTACTGATTTCAACGCACACATTTTCTACTTTTTTGACAAAGAAAACATACAGAAAATCAACTGTTTAAAAGAATTTATGCGAAAGATCTAATTCACAAATAGAAGATCATATGCACAGACTAGCGAACTCTCGCTGAACCTCGGTGTTCTGTGGAACCCAGCAAGGAAACATTGATCTAAAACGCGTCAGTTACTTCGTCACTAGTCTACAGTCAACGCTGCGGTTGTAAACGTTTCAGATCAGAAAATAATATTATTTTTACAATTATTTAATTAATTTTTTTTTGCAGTGCTATTGGCATTTAAATATTCCATTTTAAAAATTAAAGAAGCGCATGAAGTGACTTATATATATATTATTATGAATAAAATCTTAACAATAATCAAATATTTTTTGTGCATGACTTCGTATCGGATTATAGATATACAACTGATAATTGAGTACAACTTTTAGGATAATTTATACATTAAAAAATACATTTTATGGAAACAAATTCATGTGTGTTTATATTTGCTTAATTATGCTGCCAATGTTGTTGCTAGAATCGAATAATTAAAGTCAACAAAGAGGAAACACCCATTAGAGAACATTTCCAATGTGCTGAAAAAAAAAAAAAAACATGTGCCTGTTTTTCATTCCATGAAATTTGTTTCTGAAGCCAGGCACTTGATCCTTCAGGATGTTCTCAGCAAAAGAACAGAACAGCAGCACAAACGACGTATGAAGAGAAACTGGAACGTGCCAAGCTAAAAGATTAAGGGAAAAAAAGAGAGCATATGATTGGAGAAACGCTCATGAAATCTTGCACAGAAAAGATGATGAAGATCATTTAAGGCAAGTCGCCAATGGATAAATTGTGAATAAATTAAAATGTCACCTCTGCGGTGTTTTTCAAATTCGATAAATCACCTAATGTACATATATGTTCTCACTTTCTTGTTTTCGTGAAGTGTATTCAAGCAAATGACTTCAAAGTTGAGTTTCTGTTTTAATTCTGCACTTGTAATCTCTTTGGTGAACTGTGAAGTTGATGTTCGAGAGGATAAGAACCGGAGCACTATAACGGAAAACACGCGTCTGTGTAGTTTGTAGATGTGTTATAGCTAAACTTAGGTAGAGTTTGTAGAGAGTACCAGCAGTGCTATAGCTAACATCGGCGGAGTGTGTACAGATTACCAGCAGTGCTATAGTTAACATCGGTGGAGTGTGTACAGAGTACTAGCATTGCTATAGCTAACATCGGTGGAGTGTGTACAGAGTACTAGCATTGCTATAGCTAACATCGGTGGAGTGTGTACAGAGTGCTAGCATTGCTATAGCTAACATCGGTGGAGTGTGTACAGAGTACTAGCATTGCTATAGCTAACATCGGTGGAGTGTGTACAGAGTACTAGCATTGCTATAGCTAACATCGGTGGAGTGTGTACAGAGTACTAGCATTGCTATAGCTAACATCGGTGGAGTGTGTACAGAGTACTAGCATTGCTATAGCTAACATCGGTGGAGTGTGTACAGAGTACTAGCATTGCTATAGCTAACATCGGTGGAGTGTGTACAGAGTACTAGCATTGCTATAGCTAACATCGGTGGAGTGTTACAGAGTACTAGCATTGCTATAGCTAACATCGGTGGAGTGTGTACAGAGTACTAGCATTGCTATAGCTAACATCGGTGGAGTGTGTACAGAGTACTAGCATTGCTATAGCTAACATCGGTGGAGTGTGTACAGAGTACTAGCATTGCTATAGCTAACATCGGTGGAGTGTGTACAGAGTACTAGCATTGCTATAGCTAACATCGGTGGAGTGTGTACAGAGTACTAGCATTGCTATAGCTAACATCGGTGGAGTGTGTACAGACGGAAAAAACAGCATTGCTAAAGTCAACTTCGGACAAGTCTAAAAATGACAGAAAATCCTCCCCCCCTCCCCCACCGAACAACATACGGTATTCGTTACATCGTTCACTAACATGCTCTTTCCAGTAAGATTCTTCTAGCTCCTCGTTAGGACCCTGTTAAATGCTAATGACAATTTAAAATGTAAAAATCAACAGCCATATCAACATACATCTGTCTCTATAAATCTACGAACCCAATAACTCTGACCCCGAGACTAGTCTTGTCTGCTGCAAGCTCAAAGAATGAACAAGCCAAAATTAAACAATGTATCGGGTTATAATGACAAGGGTAAAATAAAAAAAGGAAAGAGAGAGTCGCCTATTTAGCAGACATCTTACACCAGCGAAGTAAACTGAGCATGCAAATTCAGGGAAAGAGAACTGATATTCATTTCCCGACAGTTGTTTATTTACCACATACACAAGCAGACTAGAAAACTGAGGCCGGAAAATAAATGTGAGAAACATTGGCAAGCGGAACAAAACAAATGTTTCAAGTTGTAGAGACACCTCTTGATATACGATCACGATCTCAGTTGCAATATTTGTCAATGATCATCAGCACATTTTATTTGTTGTTATGTGGTCTTTATCACTTCAGAAATTCATCTCTAATTTCTGTTTAAAAATCCTATTGGTTGAACTTAGGAGTTGCCAAATGGGATTTGCTTTAAGGAGCCCAGTTCGATGAGTCTTAGCGGCTTTCATTAGCTACATCTTTCAGGAGCAGACATTTATTTGTTAAATTCAATAAAATAAAAATAAAGAGCCCCGTCACGCCAAGTGACGTATAGAGAATATGGTGTTAGTCGCCTGAATATTTTAAAGATCTTCGGCACATGATTTTATGGGGTAATATGGTCAGTATTACGCAAGTGCCGCTTTACTTTCCCAGAAAAAAAAACCGGTACTCGTTTAAGACCGGATGAACCTGGAAGCCGTCGATAAGGATAGAACTCGGTCTCTTGTCGTTGTAGTCCAGTTCACTAACCACTGAGCTATAGAGGTTCTTATGGGGCAAGAATAATTCTTCTAAAATATGGTCAAATTACAATGATCAATTAACGATTAACGTCAAATTACAATGATCAATTAACGATTAACGTCAAATTACAATGATCAATTAACGATTAACGTCAAATTACAATGATCAATTAACGATTAACGTCAAATTACAATGATCAATTAACGATTAACGTCAAATTACAATGATCAATTAACGATTAACGTCAAATTACAATGATCAATTAACGATTAACGTCAAATTACAATGATCAATTAACGATTAACGTCAAATTACAATGATCAATTAACGATTAACGTCAAATTACAATGATCAATTAACGATTAACGTCAAATTACAATGATCAATTAACGATTAACGTCAAATTACAATGATCAATTAACGATTAACGTCAAATTACAATGATCAATTAACGATTAACGTCAAATTACAATGATCAATTAACGATTAACGTCAAATTACAGCCAAAACTTTCTGATAATTTCAGAAAGGATTTGTCTTATATGTAGAAAACAGGGAACACAATTTGTAGCAGCGAGACGGAAATGGTTTATGTTTGAGTTACGGTGTTTGAAATGTGGATCATAAACCTCAATAAAGCCTTCAGTTCGTGCTACTAAGTTTGTACCGCCATGCCGGATAGAGATACATCCGGTCTGCATTTAGATTTAGTAACACGAGAGTCATCTTTCTGAACCAAACCAGGAAACCTCATGATAAATGTCATAATTGATAACTTCACACATCAAGAAACCTTTCTGAATTTTGTCCGCG